>VXAL01000825.1:0-20425 GCA_013399475.1 Chauna torquata | reverse complement strand
GAGCTAAGTTTTCATTCTCTAGGAGTACAGATTAGATCATTAAGTTTAGTGCCCTTATCAGTGTTTGCAAGCTGCGGAGTCTATTAATTGAATGAATGTGGTGTGGGTTGATATACCGTCTCGCCTGATCAGAAGGTAACCTTTTTCTGTCTTTAGCTATGGGTTTCATCCATCATCCTAACGCCTTTTCAGAGGCAGTGAGTTGATTGCGGTTTTATTGCTGTGTTCTGTTTGTCTTAAGTTGTGCTCAGATTCCTTCTGGTTTACACCCACTAAACACAAGAAAGCTAATCATGTATAGATCATGTATTGATAAGGAGCAAATAACAGTAAGACTTTATGTGTTTTCCCTTTTACTAGAAAAACTAAAACTGAATAAGAAACCAGAAAATTCTGACCACCTGTGCTACTTTCTGAAAGGTAGGTAAGGCAGAGCAAGGAACCAGTAGATTAAAAACCCAGGGAGTTGACCAATTGCAAAGTTACGCTTAGAATTATGGTATATCAAAATGAATCTGTGATAAAAATGGTGTACTGTGGAAGTCGCTCCCCTTGTTGAATGCAAGCATAACTCAGAATATGAATTCTGCTACAAGACAAAGTGTTTCTTAACCTTCTCAAGTACTGTACATTTCTGCTGCTACTAGGCATGTGTTCTCAAACTGCAGAGAAAAAGATATCAAGAACCAACCCAACTGTCAATACAAGGCAAATGTCTATCAAATTCAGTTCTTATATTTCAATCTCAACCCTTCCCAGAGAAGAGAGCTCATTTTCTCTAAGACTATGCAGTAGTGAATAGTGGGAGAGTATGTTGTATTGGTGTGAATTTATTGTAGAACCAGTTAGAGGAAGAGTGAGGGATACTTTGTTTTGTTTTGTTAAATATTTGAGTTTCACAGAGGCCATTTAGATTTGTTTCTGAAATATTTGTTGAAGACAGTGGATACAGGGAAGTAAAATGGGTCACTGGTTTCGCTAGTTTCATACTTCAATGAGTATTTTAGTTGTAAAGATACTTGAAATATTCTGGGTTTTGTTCAGCTCTTGTGGTCTTGTACTGAATTGCTGAAATTTATAGTATTGCAAAATAACAAAAAATATTTTCCCATTCCAGACTTGCCCACATTTCATCGTGAGCCCCCTGTTGCATATTTTGTGACATATTTAACATTTATCACAGTTCTATATGTATTTTCTCAATCAGCGTGTTTGTAATAGGACAATTATACTGGCAACTGCAATGTGAAACATGTGCATTGTGGTCTATTGTAGTGCTGGCAGGATGAGAAATGTGATTGAGGTTGTTGTAAGAGATTTCCTAATCCTGCTGAATTAAGGAGGGAGATTCTTTGTGAATCATTGACATCTGCAGTACGTAAAAGTGTGAAATAACCTTTTATCATTAGGTTGGCATGTGCTACTGGAGCAGTACTGGAATTGGCAAAATTCTGATGAAATGAAGTACTATGCACTGAGAAAAACTCTCTGCATCATGATTTTGTCTAGGTTCTTCAGAACCCTACCTTCCAATTTGTGAAGGATATTGAGTAGTTAATAACATTTTAAATCTAAAATACACAGTGTCTTTATTTAAATAATCTGGAATTTTAATATGGATATTAATTTAGTTACAGATACAAAACAACATGCATGTGTTGGACAATAATTTGTCATTCATAATATCATCAGGTAATTTAACTCACTCTTACTGTTTTCTTGACTTGCTCTACTTATTTGACACATATTTAATGCCCATAATCTTTAGGGTCTAAAACTGGGCCAAGAGGCTTCATCCCCCACCTTGTCAGAAGCAATCATGGCACGTAATCCTTCTGTAATCTGATCGCACGCACTGTAGAGCAGTTGTTCTGTCCGACTGTTGTTGCGGCATGACTGTTCCATCCTGAACTCCTCTGAGTTGTTGGACATAAAACTGCTCGATTTATACCTATTTGTTCTTGTATCAGCTTCATTTTATAAATACCCATTGAGTACTGCTGTCCCTGCTGAAGCTTTGCTTTACCAAACTAAACTTGCTGCGCTTTTTTAGCCTCTTTCCTGTGTCTGTTGCAACACGAATGAATTTTTTGTGAAGATAGGTGGTCTGAACATATATTTCAGATGGGTCTTACCAGTGCCTTGCACAGTGGCACGAATACTGCCCAATCCATGTTGGAAGTAAAGGGTGTGATGCATCCTAGGGGCATATTTACCTTTCTTTTTACGTTTTTATTCGCTGATTAACTTAAACTTGCAGTGCTTGCAAAAACTTCCTTTAAGTACATTGTTTTCATTGATAGTTGAAGCAACTTCACTCAAATGTTGAATTCTTCACTTGAATGGCAATACATGGTATGACTTTGAGTTTGTGACTGTGTGCACACAGAATAGTGAATGGAAAGGCCGTACTAAGCTGATCCGTTGACAAAGAGATGAAGAGGACATGATGCTGGGGGAGGACATGTGGCTTTAGAAAGCTTTTTCTCCTGTGTGTATCTGCCTTTCTCTTTTTCACTTGCTTCTCACCCTTAACTATGCTACCTTTTTTCATCTTTTTTTCTACCAGTACAGGGGAGGTATGGTTGGGTTAGCTGTTTCAGTGGTATGAAAGAAAGGAAGCCTTTGGGTCCCTGCTGCTCATTTGAGCAATTTCACAGGTAGAGCATGTGTTACTGCCATCTCCCTAGAGCAGGTGCTTTCTTCATATTGAACTTAGTTGCTCACTATGGCGAGAAGAATATTGTCAGGAAATATAGCTGGCACCCTGTAAGATGCCTGTGGGCTTCTGTAGGTGAATAGTGCAGGGGTAAATGCCCAGACTTTCTTAAGCAGTACCCTTACTGGTAGCAGAAGCACAGGCAACGTTCCCAACACCACTAGTGTTCGCGTTGCCCCCACATCCTCCTTTCCTGATCTGTGGGTTGTCTTTCTGCTGTCCTGAACCCTTTCCTGTCTATCTTCTCTTACCTGTTCTTCTGTCCTCTGGTTACTTGGGTCATCTCCTTCACTTAAAACACCCAGCAGAGTTTCTGGATGGCCAGTGATATTATTCTTGCAGCCTGAAGAGACTTTGACATTTGCTGTGCATTTGCTACTGTTTAGCATATCTAAAAAGGTTAGGCACATTTTGGTTAAAAATATTGTCTGAGTCAGATGTGGAATCTTAATCACTTTGAATCTTCAGTCTGTGCCTTACATTCTCATTTTGAAGGGTTAATCATCATTGGAATTCAGACAACTAGATGACAGTCCTCTGTTCTCCAGATTAAACAGTATGAAGGCTGAGAGGTAGGGCTGGATTTAGAAGATGAAGGATTAGGACTGTTTAACTAATTCTTTTGAGGATGTGATTTCATTCTGTCTTGCTTAAATTGAAGTGGACCAGTGATTTTGTGATCCCATAAATATGGTAGATGAGAATATATTTTATTTCAAGCATCTTGTTTAGCCCCATATATTTTTCTGTAATTCTGACATAAATTTATGTCTGCAGTATTGAGATTAATTTAACATTTAAAAAGTGCTAGCCAGTTGTTGTGTTGACTATGCTTATTTCTGCTATATAGACAAGAACCAAACATTGCTGATTTTTCTGTAAATGATATCACTATCAATTTTGTAAATGCACTGGGATTCAATAAAAAATGTGACTCATATTCTGTACCTCTTATTTCTTAATGATTTATATTAACGCTTCACAGTAAGGTCTCTAAGTGCATCTGTCACTATGTGTTGTATGTACATATTTTTCTCAAGCTAGTAAGAATGCAGACGTCCCATTGTAGGCAGTCTGAAAGCATACTTGATTTACCTGCCCTTTATGATTTTCCAAGGAAAATGTTGCTTTTATAGTTAACTAATAACCTGTAAAGCTACACAGATAAATTAAAAAGCAAAATAGCACTCCTCCTCCTTCTGGAATATTTAGAGATAAATCCGAATTGGGATGGTAGCTAACATGCAGGTATCTGAGCTGACATTCAGTGAGTAACGCAACCCCAAAATAGTGTATTTAGTGGTGTATTCTCTAAGCCTACCTATTCCTCAGATGAATATTCTGTTGAGTGCCCTGCACCAGGCTCCTTGATGTAGTGCTGTTGGTCAGGATCTGAGCCAGCTCATTTGAAGTTAGCTTGCTTATTTGAGCTGCAGCAATGGTTTTGATGAAGAGCATGCATCTCTTGCAGAAATAACATTCAGCAAATTATGTTAGGAAGATAAGCCGTGCTTTAGAGGAGAAATAATCACACTTTCAGAAATTTAAAATATACATTTGAAAAATACGTTAATTTAAAAAATGGAAGAAGGAATTATCTGGTGGTAGTAACAGTGTCACTGCCTTCCTGGTCTATGAAAATAGAGAGGATTTGTAAAGAAGCTGATACAAGTCTAATAAACAATCTCTTGCTAGTAATTCAGTCTGCACTTAGCTTCAAATTCTCTTTTCTGTGAAGGAACACTTCTGTAAACGTGTTTTGCTCTTTGTTTTTCAGTGTCTACATCAGTTGGCTTTACAAAAAGATTATAAAACTGTCTCAAGATCTCTTAGGATTTTTTTCCTTTGTTGGCTCCTAAATGAAAATAATGATGATTTACAGCTAAGCAAGCAGAGAAATTCTGAACCATTTACTCATATTGCTGTGAAATTATACATAGCATCAAGAAGTTGAATGGGAGATATTTAAGCACTGAAAGAAAACCTGGGTAGCTGCAAATTTAATCCAGCTACCTGGTTAAAAAAAAGATATGTGTGCAAATGAAAAGACACAAATGAACTCTAACTGAATGCCAAGTTTTTCACAGGCAGATTGTTTTTAATGGAAGCCATGTCGATGTTTCAAGTGCCTACTGATCTCATCGTTTCTAACCCCATACTCAGTGGCACGACATCAGCCCTGATGTCTTTGAAAGTAGTTGTATGTGTATGCTCCTGAACAGTCTGTCTTGTGGACCACTGAAGAGACTCCTGTGCGCACGTAATCCGGTATGTTGTTTGGTATTGTGTTCTTAATGAGTCAGAAACAAAGAGCATGTCCATTTGAATCAGGTATAACTAATCAAAATCACATAGTTGTGATATGAAATGGGATCTATGGGCAAAGATGGTATAAACCATGGAAAATGTACCCCTTTGCTCGGACTCAGCCAACTAACTCCCTTTCAAGAGGATTCAGAACAGCCAGTGCTAAGGGAACTGAGCAGGAAAAAGGAAGAAGCTTTGCAGGTCTCATCTCCCTTTCCAAAATCAAGATAGATCAATTCAGGCAACTTGTGCTCACTGAGGAAGCAAATACTGAGGTGCTTCTTGTCAAGATTTTTCAATAGAATTTTGAAAAAGCACGTGTGAGAATAATGCTTGTCACAAACCTTAAGGTTTGGTAACAGTTCTTTAAGACGTAGGGTGCGCAGGACATGGACACAAGAGCTTCCTCAGGAGTTTTAAAACAATAAAATTAAATTCCCCAGTGGGATGTGGGTGGAAAAGGGTCTTAAAGCTGGGTCTTCTCTCCTTTAAAAACATAACCTCATTAAAGAGGCTACACTTACAACATGATAAATTTATGTGTGGGTTGTGGGGTTTTTTTGAGGGAGGGGGAAGCGGGGGGAGGGCAGGGAGAGTGGAAGGCTTAGTTTTGTCACCCTTTTGTACAGGTGGAGCGAAGGGTTAAGAGAAAGTTCTTGATTTCATTACAGTGTTTCACCATGGCTTTACTTGCATGGGTTTCTGCTGCAGCAGGTGTACCCCGGGGCATCATCAGGAGCTATTCTGGGTAGTGCAGCTGTAGGAGTTGAGGGCTAAATAAACCAGTAGATCTGAGTTGTGGATTTCATTCCCCACTCTTCATGCGCCCTGTGAAACAACAGAAGAACATACTGTGAGAATAAAGTAAATTTGTATGTAAACTTTTATATATGGGACTTCTTATCTACAGAATTGATACTGTTTTGCAACATAAATCTTTGTGTATTCAGTAAAACAGTGGCACGCTGGAGACTAAAAATCCAGGTCTTGACTCTGTGTTGAACTTCACAAGGCATGTCACAGGACTGAGTTCTTCATCAGGCATTGAAGTTTACTTGGAAAGCATAGTGGGGTAATAGTCAATCCAGGCTATTAAGCAGCATTAAATTTATTTAAAAAAAAATACTAGAAAGATTAAAATTACACATGAAAAATGGGGTAAGTAGGAGTGAACAGTGTTGCTGGATATCAGGAAACTGTTTTCCTATCTGAATTTCCAAACTGCATGGTCTAACCACCAGTATGCTACTGATAATATAAGAACTTAATTTTTTTTTTTATATAGGGGGGCAATGGGGACCATAGATTGAAAAATACCTGATAGACATTTCTAAAGATGCCTGTCCAGTGGAATGAAATTTTCAGTAAGTGCCAATCCTTTCGCTGATTCAGAACACGAAAGCTCCAGTTACTTGGTGCTATCAGTCTGTAGGCTCCCAAATCAATTTAAGAATAAAATCTTTGGAAGGAATAAAAAAATCCACTGTATAATTTTGGATTTCATAGTTTGATGTAGCATAGATGAATATATTTCAATAAACAAGTTGCAGGTCCAGCACAGAATATTACTTATTGTAAGCACGTTCTGATTGAGTTCTGTTAAAGCTGATTTAAAAGGTTTACTGTATTAAAAACCACGACTGAGATACCTAGTTTTCTGATAAATGGAGTACCAGCAGATCATATCTTTGTAATTTATGAACATAGTAGATTATTATAAATGTCATTAATTCACTCTGAAATCATTTTGCAAAGAGAACAAGAGGATATGAAAAAAGTTGAGGAGCAGGAATATTAAATAAAAGGTGGGGGCAGGAATAATGCTTCTTGTCACATGCCTGGCTTTCCTATTTGGGGTTTAAGAAAGTCTGGCTATTAGGATGTGGATTAGTGGAAGATTCATTCTTCTTCATGATGTAGGTCAGACACTAGCAAACATGTGGTGGAGAAAAAGCCTGTTTTCCCCACTAGCAAGTGGAAACAGTAGCTCTGCGGAGTTTGAAAGAGAGGACCAGACAGAATGATTAGTCTTGATGTCCTGTGTGCTATGCCACAGTTTTGAAATGTATGAGTAATGAAGACTTCATGCAGAAGAGTCTCTGACTGCACAGTGTGGGGCCACGTTAATGCTTTTTTAAAAAGCAGCTCAGTTCCTGAGTAGCCTTTTGTGAGAAGTCATTTGTCCAAGTCAGAAAAAGGAACTGGCAATGTCCCGGAACATGCACAGGAGGAGTGTCCCTGGGAGAGCCTATTCACAGGAGCCTGACTTTAATTTCATGCTAAGAGAGGCTGTTTGCAGGTACTGCATCTTTCTGGAGAAACTTTTCTTATTGATTTTGTTAAGTCTGAGAGAATTTAAGATGAATGATACAGTGAAATTCATAAAGTTGATTGTATACTAAGAGTTAGAGTTCGCACTTGTGTGCAATCAATTTGAAGAGGTCTTAAGAGGTGGAGCACTGTCCTGTTACAGCACTTTAGATGTTGGTCTGAAGAGCTGTTTCTTCTTTCGGTGTTTCATGTGAAATCTCATCATTTCTCATGCCATGGAAAGCATATAACTCTGATGTGTAGCAATGTGTGATTTAAGCAAGCCACAAATTTAAGTATCATTCACCCATGGTTTAGATACTTTTGTTATATTTGTAGTATTTTCACAGATTTATCATAAGCTTGTTCCATTGCAGCAAAAATGTCTAAAAGGAGTTCTTAATCTCATTTGCACGTTGTGGTAATGATATTTTTGACTTAGAAATGAACTTCCAAATTTTAGTCTTCTGTCTTCTCCTCCCTCTCCATTTTTAGTTTGACTTTTAAAATTCTGATTATTTAAAGAACTGTCATGACTATGACTTCAGAGAACTGACTGCGCATAGACCAGCTCAGACTCATTTGCATCTCTGTGGATCTGTAGAAGTATCGCCTTTTTTATAGATAAATTTGTAGTTGTGCATCCATCCTATTTCTAATTCTTTAGATTTTTTCACTCGTAAGAGTTAACATTCATGTTCTGTAGATTTTGCTCCTTGATAAGATGTTGCTCTTTTAAGAGCTAGTTGTTAGAAATATGATCAAAGACAGATTTTATTTGTAAATAGTTTTTTTAAAAAAAAACAAAAAAACCTGATGAACCCAATACTAGGTGTCTTTTTTTTTTTCATTCGCTTGCTTCCACTATCTGAAGTTGCTCAGTTTAATCATTAAAGGTGTAGAGTAAAAATGGAGGATTGTTTCTTTGCTGTTAAGTCCCTGAGGTTTATGCTTTGATATTAAGAAAGACCCTTGGTGTCTAGGAACAGATATTACAAAATTGTAAATTGTATGGAAGGATTTCCTAGAGAATGATGAAGTTTTTGATACAGTACAGTGCAGTCTTTCTAAGAAGCAGAAAATTTGTCAGTTTGTAATTTTTGTCTTTTATTTTTCAAATGTCAGCAACTTAATTTTCCAGCCTCTGTATACTGGAAGTCTAAAATTTCAAGATAAATTGGAACCATAGTCAGGATCAGATAAAGAAATCATCGTTACCCATTTTCCTTATCTGGCTCCCCTAGTGTCTTTTAGATGGATGCCTCATGAAGGAGACAAGAGTGAGTGGCTAAATTTTAAAAAGATGTAAGAATTGGAAATGGTGGATTGTGTTTTTCAGTTTACTAATGAAATTATTTGTGCATTCATATTATTACTCTAGAAGTAGTAGCTTGAACATCTTTGAAGACTTCTTGTGGGCATTTTTTATTTTCATCATTGTGTCTGTTAGGTATAAGTGTCCTCATTTATAAATGGTAAACCTTGCTAAGTCTGTTGATGCTTTAGCGTATTTTCATAGCATGTAACTCCTAATAAGTTACTGGAGAATGTGTGCATACTATACTGAAATTTGTTATACTTGTCCAGGTTAATTGAGTACCTTTGTCATCTATTAAAGTAGTTTTTCATAACTGACTACTCTTCTTTGAGACACTTCACAAAATTGGCTGATACTATTTTAAGGAAATTTACTGTGGAAATTTTGGTAATTGGAGTATTGATTATATGTTCAAAGCATGGCATTTGGAATCATATCTTCATTTCTTTTCTAAGGAAAGATTACGTCTACCCCCTGCAGGCATTTTAGTAACTAATCTGGCTAAATCAAATTCTTCCTGCTGAGTGTAATTAATTTTTAAGCCAATCTAGTATTTTGTAGACTGCTTGTTTTGTATAGATCAACTTGATTGCAATGAGCCTTGTACTAAGATGAAATTTCTTTTTGGTTATATCAGCCAGCTGAAGACACATACATGCCTTTTAGTGGATGTGTATGTTTCCCAGTTACAGACAGCATGAGGATGAGCATCCTGTTTTGTGCATGTCTGTGGGAAAACACAGTCTCTCTATCCTCCTTTCATGGTACTGCCAGAGTACTGACTCTGGGAGGACAAGATTGCTGTAGAGATTTTGGGTATTTCCTTTCTTTGTCTAGTTAGGATAGGTACCTCCCGGAGAAGGTGCTATTAATTAAAAAAAAAAAAAAAAAAAAAAAAGTTTGGCTACTTGTAGTATCTACGGATATGGGAAATAGTCCAGGTCTCTTATCTACTGTGTTATTCTATGTAAATATGATTGGGATGAGATGGTGAGAGGTTTGTTTAGACTACAGGCTCTTTACACCTGGGATTCTTGTTCCTTTTGCTATTCAGTTTTTTACGTACGAATGTATTCCCAGGGAAGTTGTGGATGCCCCATCCCTGGAGGTGCTCAAGGCCAGGCTGGGTGGGGCTTTGGGCAACCTGATCTAGTGGGAGGTGTCCCTGCCCATGGCAGGGGGTTGGAACTGGATGGTCTTTAAGGTCCCTTCCAACCCAGGCCATTCTATGACATGATATAAGATGCTGTAATTCAAGGAATTACAGTCCTCTCCATCAGTCCCTTTAAGTTCAAATCCAGCAGTTACATAAATGCAAATGGCAGTTATGGTCATCCAGCAGCTCTAACAGTGCTGACTACATGGGTACGTTCCACCCACTTAGCGTAATACAGCAGCAGAACGTGGAAATCTGTCTATAGGCATTTCTGTATGTCTCAGCACAGCATAAACTCCTAACAGAGGAATTCTGTGATAAGTGTGCAGCCTTTCTTTCCAACTGGTGACCTGTATTCTGGGGAATTGTTTCAGCTACAACAGTGGCTTATTTGGCAGGTGAAGTTAATGGTTTCTGACAGGAATCACTATGGAGGCTTGTTTTCTTCAGTTTGAGCTTTCATGTGTTAAGCTTTCACATGCTGGACTTGCAAGAACTTATCTGTATTTACAGCTCAAAGAATTATAAATAGGACAGCTTTCGATGTCACCGTTCTAAGATTATTTTATGATTTTTCTGTTCTTGAGTGGTATAAGTTTGCATTTCACTTTTCATCTGTCTTCTGAATCATAATTTAAGCCTGACTCAAAGGTTCTCATTTATTAAACCAAATTCTATCAGTGAATTTTCATGTGCTTAAAGTATCATCAATACCATTTGTTCTTGCAGGGAAGTTACGTGGTGTAAAATCAGGTCTCTTAAGCATTCCATACTGCAGAGCTGCACTCAGGAGATACTCCATTGACCATAAATCTTAGTCGAAACAGAAGTGGTGGCGTTTGGCTCCAAAAATGGAGAGACTATATAGGGGAAATAAAAATTTATGCAATTAGTCATACAAATTCTTCTCCAGTTAATCAGGAAATCTACTTCTATGTCTAGCATTGCAAGCGGAGACGTTTTTAGAGAACTATTAAAATTGAAAGGGTAAAACCCACAAACCAAAAGAAAACTTCACATAGTTTGTCTGCAGAGGGGTATATAAGGGTTTGTCTAGTTAATACCCACCTGTAACTTGTAATTGCTGAAATATGCACATGAGAATAAAGGAAAAAGCACGACAATATTTTTTGTTCATGTAATTCACAAGTTTCACTTGAAAGTGCTATATCAAAACATTTTATGTAACAGCTATAAAATCAGTTGATTGTATGAAATATAGTAAAGAGCAATAAAAAGCCTTTGTTGCAACATTCTGCAGTTAACTGTAGCTAGTGGTGACTCTACACTGTGAAGTTGAAGCCCAGTACAGTATAGATGAGCAAAGTCCTAACATACTGAGATTTTGTAGAGGATCATCACCTTGTCCATAGACAGATACATGCTTACAACTGTTATTAAGTGCACATGAGAGAAAAATGGAATTTGTTTCATTTATAGTTTCAGAGAATTTATCTCCCTGGATGCAGAAGAAACACATAGGGAAGGTATTTGTTGATAAAGAGGTTGAGCATTGCTGTAGCCATCTGGAGAAAAATAAACCAAGATACTTAACCAAAAAGAACAAATAGTACTTTCTCACATTTCACATAGCTGCTTTCTTTTTGGTGTTTTTCTCTTATAAATCTGATATATAATTAATTTAGATTGGAAAATACCCTGGTTGAGGAGTACAGACCTCTTCTACTGACACACATGTAGAAGTAGAAAGATGTGAAGCGGCTTAACAAAAGTCAAAACCTAAAACCTGTGAGTTGTGGCCGTCACCTTTCTACTTTCAAGACATACTGTTAGACTCTATGTGAATAGAGGTAAGTAGATATTGTATGATATATTTATTTGGCTCTCCTTGCACTTACATGATTCATTGGCATGTATTAACATGCACATAAAGCAGCTTTTCATAATACTTCAGAATCCTGTCTTTGTACTGGAATATATATATGAATATAGATTGTAACATTGCCTGTGGCTATTGCTAAAGAGAGGAAGTTGCAAGTGAGGAAAGCAAATGTCTTCCAGCTGAGGATGAATGTGGCAGCTGATGTTGGAGTAAGTTAGGTTAGTACATGGTTAGCATTTAATTTGTTGCCCATTGTCATCTTTGTTAAAAGTCATTATGCAAAAGCCTTGCCATGTACATAAAAATGGTATCTGGAATGAATACTTATGATTTTGCATGTGAGCCTGATATTCTTACTAAATATCTGAAATACTTAGAAAATTTTTATTCTATTGAGAAAAACTGCCCACTGATTTCAGCAGAGCTTTGTAGTTCTGTGATGCAAGCTTCTCCCCACAGCTAGTTAACTGTTTTCCCCCTACTTGTAACATAGATGCCATTGTAATTAAAATTACTTAATGATTATTTTACTCAAACCCTGTTGGCCATTTAAATGTTTTTCATCAGTTTGCAGATCTCATGTCCCTTATGATTGCCGAGATACTAGTGACAAGGAAGATCTCTTCCATGTACCTGGATTTGCTCAGTGATGCCTGGCACATTGTCTGTGCCATAACCTTGCTTCATGGGATGGCAGGCAGTGGGTGGGGGAGTTACATACAGTGAGAAAATCAAACTCCATTGTCTGCTTTTTTTTATAATGAGAACTTCTGTTTGCTTTTATTGGAAGAGGCCACTTTATTCCTTTTAGAAATCCTATTGATTTGCTAGTGATGGCACTCACACAGCAGAAATCACTAATAACAAGCAAAACAAATACCAAGAGAACATGTGGCAGTGTAGTGGATTTTCACTCAGCGTGTTCTTTGGTAATCTCCTGATTTTTTTCCTGAAGGTGTTTTTTTGGTTTTTTTTTTAATCTCTATTTTTTTCCGAGGACTTATAATTCATCTCCTCTAAGTTGCATGCTGGTGATCATCATCTTCATGCTGTTAATTCTAATAAAAAAAAAAAAACAAGCTTATAAATAGACTCCTGGGAGGTCTTTAATTTTAAACTCATCATTTCATTTGATGTTGTTTAGTAATAGCCCACTGGAAATATAAAACAAAATTCTGCTTCTTTATTAACTTGTTTTTACTAACGAACATGCTTGTTACTTTAGTATAGGATTTTCATGTGTAGTGGGCCAATGACAGTTTTCTTAAAATACCTCACAAATTTCATATACCATCTTATGAGGATCTTAATACACGTCAAAATACATTTGACGTGTATTTTTCTTTCTATAAGCTTTGGCAGAATCCAAAGAGATTTTTTGCCTTTTGCTCTCATAGATATACCTTGCTGTCAAGATATACTGTATTTCTGGTTGATGAAGCTACATTAGTCGCTCTCCAGCTAGCAATGCCAAAGCATGTGGCATTAAGGATATGTAACTGAGGCAATGTCTGTCTTGTTTTTTTCCTCTCCCTCTGTAAGCTACACATGGATGTCTGTTTCACTACACCATGTAGAATAAGAGGGGAAGAGGAAAGTTTATGGACATTAATTCAGAAAGTACAGTTACAACAGTACTGTTAAATCTTTGTCCTATTTATAAGTTATTCCATCTTCTAGAGAGGGAAACGTGTCCCTAACTTTCCATTTCTACATATCTAGGTATCTCTGAAAGTGACAGGGAAAGAAGCGGGACATAAAATTTCAGCAGATAAAACTGTGTTTGGGAGGGGAAACTAAGACAGACTGTCTCCAAAATTGAACGGTGTTTTGCTTAGCCTCTGAAGTACCTTGCATTAGCATCTTTCATGCTATAATTGGCATTAATATTGTGTTGTGATGGAATTGAAATGCCTCATTGAGCTGCATGCTCTCAAAAATTTTACTGGGTGTCCCATACCATTTACTGCTGGAGACTTGTAATGGCTCCATACTGATTCTGGGTTAGCTTAAAGGAGTTGCAGTCTTGATAGAAGGTTGCTGCATGAGTCTTGTACCTATTTGTCTTCCATTAGCGTTTCACAAGCATGAAAGGACAAGGAATGAGATGTGTTTCCTAGCTTATCAGTGCTATGAGAGGAGTTGCTATTAATTACTGGAACAGAGTGATAATAATATCCTTGCCCAGTTGTTCCTGTGTGCACACAGTATCCTATTAAATGGAGTAAGAAAGTGTTCACTGTCTTTAAGGAACAACGGAATGAATTAGTTCCCCTTTCTCTTGGCTGCATCTGTCTGTTGTGTAGTTAGAATGTAATATGGAAAAGTAAAAAAAAAAAAAGACAAAAATTTTAAAGTGAAATAAAAACATACCTGCAGAGGGAATAAAAAAAGCCAAAATTAGATGCCCAGGTTCCCTTTATAATGCACAGTGAAAGGTTCCTCTGCAGGGTGATTCATAAAGCCTTCATGCTGAGTGAGAAACCAGCTAGAGCTGTGGGAAAGACTGTATCCCTTCACAGAGCTCGTGCACAAACTGGTACTACAGGCAGACTGCTCTGAATTGGTCTTCAAAGTGGTTGGGAGAAGAAATGATGTAGGGAATGACAGTGTAGCAGACTCTTTCCTGACTGCTTGATGAAGGGAGCACTTGAACCGGAATTGGAAGACGTAGTGTCTATGCGCGGCTTCGACGGAGGGAGTCTAGCTGCTTTCTCCCGTCTTTCAGGAGGGTGTCCCCTCACTGGCACAGGGATGGCCTCATCATGGAAATATTCTTCTGTTTTCCGCTTAAAGCTGGACTTCTTCTGGAATTAGTTCATTTTGCATGGATCCGTATAACTGTGCAGTCATTGATAAAAATTACCCACATCTCCTACGTGAGTGTTCCAACTACTAGTTTAGGGACCCTTCATGCCTTTTTTTTCCTGCTGGCTATGGTCTGTTGAACGTGTGTCCTAACTCCAGAGCTATGACGTAGAAGGTCAACATCACTTTTCTCTCCCCCAAAATATGGTTATTGTGACTACATTTTATGAGAGGTCCAGTCCTTGGTATAAGGAATAGCTGTGCTCGGAGCCTGTGCAACAAATCTGGTGGCCTTTGACAACTCTGATTCTGCTCTACCCCATTCGTGATTCCTCAAGACTCAACACTCTGGGACGCACAAGCTCTCTTAGGGATCCAACTCACAGTGATCTTAGTGATGAAATCCAAAATTGTTCCTGGCAGGGCTGAGCTTTCTCCCATTCGAGTTGAATTTGGCCAGAAGAATCAACATTCACTATAGTTCTTAATATTTCAGCCTTCTTTATATTGTGCACAAAACTCATTGTGTCTTATTGCTGATAGCAGGGAACACAATTTGTTAAGTACATATTACTGAGATGTTTTATGCCTTGTAGCCATGTGCTAAGAGGACAAGTCTCATAATACATTTAAACTACAAAAGCAAATAATTTAATGAAAAATTAGGAGGTGAGAGAGCTATAAGAATATACTAAGCATTGCCAAAATTGGGGATTTTAGTAAGTAAAACCAAGCAAAAGAAAAAAAAAACCTGAAACTGGAACTTTATTTTGAAACCTATCCTTTAGGCAACTTAGAAAATGATAAAAAAAAAAAAAAAAGAAAATCATCATTCAGCCAAGGACAGTTTAAATAACAAAGAAACCAAGATAAGATTTACCAGGCAAATGATGGTCATGGCCTGATGCCACATGGTCCTGACAGAACGCACAATTAACCTTTTTGTTTTATTATGCCTGCTTCAAATACATGCAAGGTTATAATATTATCCTTTGAAAATGAATTTAAGTGACCTACGGCTAAGTAATGACATGAATAGTAACACGAGATGATAGGTGCAGTGAAGAGAGAAGTATTCTTGCTTAACCACTGAACCTTATTAACGATATATGTTACACTTTATTTAGTTCAAGTATTTGGTTAACATCCATTTATTTTCTAACAATTCTTTACTGTGGGGTAATGTTAGGGCTTCATAAAAACATTCTTTGGGCACACTTAGCCATGGAATAAAATTAAAGCTATTGTGTTCCTACTTTACAGTATGTTGCTTTCTAAAAGTCCTACAGACTTTTCATGTGTAACAGTAATGCGGAAGTGTGAATATTTATTGAACATATTGTCTGTTACTGTTACAACATATATCTGAGGGTGATGCAACGTTTGAATTATAAGTATCATCAGTGGAAAAATTGCTGTAAATCCTTTGTCTTTCTAAAATACTTTATTGGATTCTTGTAAGTTGAAAGACATGAACTCATACTACTTTTCTTTTAAATAGAAGTTACTGCTATTGCAAGATACTTGCCTTGGTGGTGAAGTTACATCACCAAAACTAAACCTAAATCTTGATGCATTCCACTGAATTCAGTGAGACCCTCCACAGTTTCTTTACCTGTTGTCAGCATCGTTTCAAAGCTGGTTAGTTACTCTTGCAGGAACTAAATAACCTCCCAGACACTTTGCAGTGAATGGCAAAAAAAAGACTTTGTAGTGGCTCCCAGCCAATGACCCTATTAATAAAAAGTGGAAATTGAGGATAGGAAAATGCACTGAGAGGTTCCAGATAAGAACTGGCCAAAGTGAGATCTAGAAACTGGGTTATGCAGCATTTGGTTGTTGATGATTTGGGGAAGCTAACAACCAACTCTCAAGAGTGAAGTCTTTTATGATATTTCACCCCAATGCTCTGTGAATTTTAGTTTAAGAATAAAATAACTGTTGTGTTTTTTTTTTTAACAAGGTTTCATTATAATTAGGGAAATGAATATATGAATAATGTTTTGTAATATATATCAATAATGTTATGGAACAGAGTGATAATAATATCCTATACCAGTTGTTCCTGTGTGCACACAGTATCCTATTAAATGGAGTAAGAAAGTGTTCACTGTCTTTAAGGAACAACGGAATGAATTAGTTCCCCTCTCTCTTGCCTTTCTTTTGGCAATAATACATAATATTATGTAATAGATGAATAATGTTTTGTAATATATATCAATAATGTTATGGAACAGAGTGATAATAATATCCTATACCAGTTGTTCCTGTGTGCACACAGTATCCTATTAAATGGAGTAAGAAAGTGTTCACTGTCTTTAAGGAACAACGGAATGAATTAGTTCCCCTCTCTCTTGCCTTTCTTTTGGCAATAATACATAATATTATGTAATAGATGAATAATGTTTTGTATAATTAGGGAAATGAATATATGAATAATGTTTTGTAAGTGTCTGTTGCTACTAATATAGTAAAGTGTAACACATGGACAGTATGGTGATTCTTCTTAGAGAGGCGATCCCATAAAAAAAGGGTTGGGCTTACCAACAGTATGTTTTAAATAAGGATTTCAGACAAGGTTTTCAGATACTGCTGATTTCTTTTTCAATTGTTTACTTGGACTGGAAAGAGCTATGTACTGACCTACTGTTGAACCCCAGGATTTAGCTTTGGCTGACTTCACAGAAGTGCTTTTGTACAATAGGCTCCTGTTCATGCTGGAGGTCTTGTTGCATTTGTTGTCTTCAAACCAGTGAATTTAATATGCTAATGATTTTGATACAAAAAAAAAAAAAAAAATCCCAGGTAGTGGGAAAAGAAGCATATGCTCCCTCTTCTAATGCCAAGACTAAAATAAAAATCTTTTTTATTGCTCAGAAATTTTCCTTAATCATAGTACTGTGTCACAAATGCTGTTTATTCTGCAGCAGTTTAGTCTTGCATTACAAGAATTACTCAAAGAAAGAAAGAAACAGAATGTTTAAGATGGGGAGATGGAGAAGTGGAAGTGGAGAAAAGGAACAATGTAAGAGCTCTGCATGAAGGATTTTTTTCTGAATAACATTTGATTGTACTCTGGCTTAGAGCAAAATAGGAAGACATTGCTGTTGAATGTATTGCAGATAGGCAGTATACTAAAATCAACCTACTGCCGTTGAACTTGAGGTCAAGGCGTCTTTGTCTTCTTTACTGCAGTGCTCTGCTTCTAGCAGGAATCCAAAGAACTTAAAGGCAATTTTGTTTGAGGAAACCAGTGGAGGTAGCATCCCCACAACATAAATTCCTATCCTACATGAAAAGTAGGAGGCAAGAAGGGAAACAAAAATTTCCAGCAGTAAGAGCCTTTCTCTTGTTTGGAAGATCAGATCTTCCTTACACAACTGGAGAACAATTTTATTACTTACTGATATGAATTGACCGCAGAAACTGATTAATTTGAACCATTAGAGTGAATGGATGGCAGTTATGATGGATAGTCGTAAACATTGACTTACAGGTCCCATTTGAAAACAAACTGGCTGAGCCATCTTAATGAGGTTTTTCTGGAGTGTGTACACATTGCAAATAATTAAAATTAAATTGAATCTGTGTCCCATGTAATTACAACTGAATTTATTTGATTGTGTTCCTCTAAGGAGAGTAGATACAAAGGGATTCAGTCATTTTAAAGGCCGTTGCAGTTTGTAAATGTTATGTCTCTGTTGTCAGTTTGGAAGAGTTAATGACATTGGAAGTATTTCATATGCTCGTGTCACCTTTTGTCATAGTTTTCAGCAATACCCACTTAATTCCAGCTTGGATTTATACTTTTCTAGGGATGGTTGTGTGCAGTGTGCTTGAGGAAGTTTGGATTGCACCCAGTGGTTGCAGACTGAGTTTTTCCTCTTGCATTGAAGCTCTTAAAACATTTTTAGAGTTGTTGTTTTTTTTAATATTCAATAAATCAATATTTATAAAAGTGAAAGCTGAACATAGAAGAGAAGGTAGCAGTCTCCTAGAGCATTTATTTATTGGCAATCACTTCTGCTCCTTATAGTAATATCTGTGTGTTTCTGCTCATAATGGAACATAAAGAATAGAAAGCCAACAATAAAGAAAGGTTCTCTGTTTAAAAAGAACAAGTTGTACATTGCTGTTAAACTGGTGTGAATTATTCGTTGAATTGATGTGTGTGTGTAGACTCAAAAATTTTTACTCTACTGCTTGTTGGACTAGACCCGTAGTAATACGTTTTTCAACAAAGTGATAATCAAAGTAAATCTTCAGGCTAATGCGGAGNACTCAAAAATTTTTACTCTACTGCTTGTTGGACTAGACCCGTAGTAATACGTTTTTCAACAAAGTGATAATCAAAGTAAATCTTCAGGCTAATGCGGAGTAATGTTAGAGTATTTCCTGGAGAATGTTAATGGA
Organism: Chauna torquata; assembly: GCA_013399475.1. Lineage (NCBI taxonomy): Eukaryota > Metazoa > Chordata > Aves > Anseriformes > Anhimidae > Chauna > Chauna torquata. Next base: position 1,551 of record VXAL01000825.1, on the reverse strand, counting down.
GTTTATGAATAGATATTTAAGTGTTCCTAAGTACAGTATGCATTTGTTGTCTAGTTCAGAAGCTAGAAAAATACTGCATTAAGATCCCCAAACTTGCTTTTTATAGTGGTGAATATAGTCAGTCAGTAACTCTTAGATAAAAAGCAAGTACAATCATAAGTTCCTGAAAGTAATAGTAATTTACTGAGATAACCTTTTTCTTAACTGTAGAAATAAAAGCAGTCAAAATATTTAAGGAAAACTGTCCAGCAGAATTTTTAAAATGATGTTTATGGGAATTCTGTCATCTTCACCATTTTTTCCTTCAATTAAATATTAAGTTCATCTTAAAATTCAGGTTAGCTCAGTATTTGAGTAAATTAAATCTGCCTATCATGTCTGTGACAGTATCAGCACTAGGGCATAGCAATCTAGTGCAGGGACTGATCTTCTGTGAAAATTTAAGAGTAAGGCACGGAGAAGGAAGCCCTGGAGCCAGACTGATAAAGTGCCCATGTAATGGTGTAAATAGTGTTCAATCAAAATGACAGTGAAACTCTAAAGTAACAAAGGTATGGTTAAAAGATTCTTTAAAAAACAAACAAACTCTGCGTTTCCCAGCACTGATCAAATACCACAAAGGTTGAACCAAGCAGGATCTTCGCTCTGCCTCTGTGCCTTTCACAAGTACAGAGTAAGGCTGCAGGTGCTGTGTATTGGCGAATGTTGTCTTTTTTCCAGCAGCATGTGAAAACTAGCTTTGAATTTTTTCTTACTGAAGAAAGCTGGGGACCTGTTTTAAACATTGCTAAGGTTTGTCTTCTAGGAGATGACCTGAATTATGCAATTGTTTGAAGAACATGAGTGGCTTCCTCTGTCTACCATTCCTGTTACATCATGAACTACAAGGACCTAAATGCAGGCACACTCACCAAAAAAAACCCTCAAACAAGAAATTAAATATATTTAATGTAATTAAATTGACTTTTAATGTGCATGTTTATTTGAAGTACAACAATACTTTGAACATTTTTCTGAAAATATTTTCCTGTCTGATATTTATACGAACAGTACAGGGCAGAATTGCTATATGCTGCCACAAGAAGGCACGCCTTGATATGGTGTTAGACACTGACAGCTTCTGAAAAGAGAGAAGTGACAAAAATGGCCACCGTTGGGTTAAAGCAAAGTCTTGGCTGTTTTTTTTTTTTTGTATTACCAGATCATATAAAAAGTCTGTATGCAAGTGGTATTGAAAATTGTATTAACAGACCTGGCAGGAATTTATATGAAAATCCTATCTGAGTATCATAGTAAATTTCAGCTGCTAGTATCAAAGCAAATTTCAAGTCAGGATTTCTCCTTGTTCTTCCTCAAGTATGTGGTGGAGAGGGATGTGTAAGCTCTGGTTTCTGACTCTTGGAAGAAAAGAGGCTTTCATTTGCCCTGTTTGAATGTGGTGATCTTGTCAAAGTTTAACTGGATTCAAACTTTTTTCCTACCAGGTGCCATCTACACCTTCTATCACCTTATACCCTTAAGAGCTTGAGGGGTTTTTTTTGTTTTTCTTTT
>VXAL01000824.1:272300-298346 GCA_013399475.1 Chauna torquata | reverse complement strand
CAAGTAGTTGGAAACCTCTGTTAAAATTGCATTGCTCCCTTCTGCCCTCAGCTGCTGGTAATTACCGCATGATAGCATCAGTGTTGAATGACACAGACAGGCAGTCACTGGGAAACAATTCCAGGAACAGTAACTGTGAAGAACTGACCTGTGAGTAGTGGCAAGTCGTTCCCAGGGGTTGCCCCATAGGAACCAAACAATGAGAAAAAATGGAGTCTTATAGGTTGAGCCAGTGAGGAGCAAAAAACATTTGATGGAGACAGGTATTTTCCCTGGGGCAGTCATACTTACTCTCAATGATGGGCAAAGTGCTATTTCCTTCTACCCAAAGGTAGCACTCGATGACAGAGCATGTCTTTGCTAGCAGCTCCATGGCCTTTTTCACTTATCCCAAAATCTTCTCTTGGCTTTTCTGAGGCATATACTCTTATCCTTGCTCAGACACTCTCCTGATATCCTCACCCCCCTGCCTTTTTTTTCCCCGTCTACCATTTCTGTGTTTCTTGGTAGTATTAAAGCTGGTGCAAATAGCTATGGATAGGACATATATATTAGTGTTTGCTGAGGGTTTATGTACCCTCCAAAATGAGGATGATTGAACATCATTAATCAAGAAGACAAGCTTTAGATGGCTGGTTCAGTAGGCATCAGACAAACATCAGCAATCAAATCCTTTTTATTGTGTCTTAAGACAAACCGGAACAACATGACATTGGTCAAAATAGATGTGGTAGTGCCAGTAAAACGGGGATGGGGGAATTCTTTTAATTAGACAGTAATTCATTCTCCCACGACTATTTTCAGAACAAAACTCAAAACTTTTCTAAGTTTTGCTACATCCACTTCCCAGCTTTGCCACAGCACCACCCTGGAGAACTGAATCCTGGAGGTATGTTTTACATTTACAAAAGGGTCCCTTCAGACCAGACTAGCAGTCTAAAAAAGCCTGATTATGAATACGTCCACTTCATGATCCCTGATTATAGCCAGGTTGCAATAAAATGATCACAAGATGAACAAAAGAGAAAGAATATTTGAGTGTCTTAGATTAAGTCACTGCCAGACACAGAAATGGGGAATAAAGAACCAGAAAGCAAACACAACATAAAGAACAGAAAATCATCAGTTTGAGCGGGACAGTAAGGAACAGGAAATATACAAAAGAACTGGGGAAAATACAAAAGAAGGAACTACTTGAGCTCAAAAGTACATCAGCAGAGACACAGGTTTGTTACTGCTATAAAATCCTAATAATGATGATACAAAGAAGAACCAGAGAATAACCAAATCCAAGATCTTATATTTTAATAAGATGTATTAAAAGAAAAGTTTATCTGTCAATACTACAATTACACTAAATAAATGACTGTTCTACAGAAAGACCCAAATCCCATTTTAATCAGTGGAAATACATTATTTTCAGTGGACCAAGGAACAAGACCTTCACTTCTTTAAAAAAGAAACACATGGACAATAAGTCATGGTTAAATTTAGGACCTTGAGTGCTGAGGTCCTGCTTTAAAGACGACAAACACCCATTTTTCAAAGGTTTACTGAGTTTTGGGTTAAGAGCAGTGGATATTTACTTCCTGATTTGAAAGATTAGTAGCTACCACTTACCAGTGCTACTAAATTCTCATTCTTTCTCAGCCCTCAAAGATGTGTATGATAGGTTGAAATTTATATGTGTGATTTTTTTATCTTAAAACAGTATTTTTTGTTCCAGATTCTTAGCTGGAGTTTGGTTTTAAGATGTGTTGGTCTTTCCTTCTCTGAAATTGTGAAATTATGATGAATAATAACAGAAGGCCAGCACAGGCTGAGTTCTTCAGAAGCTCCAGTCTGAAAACATGTTAAAGACAAGACTGTAAGAGAGGCTTTTGATGTGGGAAAAGCTGTATGTGTTTTATAACTATTTTTGTATTCCTGTAGAGGGCTTTGAACCTGAGTGATATTTCCAGTATGGTGGAGAAAAGATAGAAATATCCCCTCTTTATAGGATCATTCTCTTTTGGTATAAAACAATTCTGACACTCTGGGGACTTATTGGGATAAATCAACTGTTCTGAAACTACTAGGTGAGGTAACAAAATAAAGCAATGACATAGATATAGGTCTATTTTATCCAGATGCATCCTGGAATGCACCTTGCAGAAAAGAAGAGATCTGATGCTAAGTTTTGTATGTTTCTTCCAAACAAATTTGGACTGGTGGGACTGCAGACAAGGAACAAACCCAAGAATAGGTCACAGATGCAATCTGAAATTCATGCTGACAGTCAGTGAATCATTTGGTATACCCACTGCATCTTGTCTTCCAGATGTGTCTCATTACATAGACACAGTTTTAGAAAAGCTGAAGACAAGCTTCCCATGGAGATATTGTTTTGTATGCCTCCACTGAAATATTTGGCCAGACATCTCAGAACCTGGTTTACCAATTCATCTGCAGATGTCTTCTTGTGCCTTTGACTCCAAAGGTACTGAAACAAATGTACACAGAGTTTTCCTAAATCTAAGAATGTCCCAATTGAAAAACCAGACCACTCAACTGGGAAAAGTAGCTTTACCAAAAAACAGGTGGATCCATCCAGGTCTATATTTAATTTCTTATGTTGAATATTGTCACCAAGGGGACAGGATTTGATAGCTGTTTAACTACAGCTTTCCCTACAACATTGCTCAGATTAATGAAGAACACAATTGTAAGGACTACACAAGAGATTTGTATGAGGACAATTCAGAGAGAACTAAAAAGGTCATTCAGTCAAAAGTCCTGTCCTTCACTGGTGAATTTAAGTAAAAACCTAGAACCCAAACCAATTTATTTGGACCTTGGGAGCTGCAGTGGCTCGACAGGGTGTAGAGGAAAATTACTGTTCATATATTCAGTGGAGTCCGGAGAGATTCAGTTATATTGCAGGGCAGATAAGGAGCCACAGTGAAACCCAAGTGAGAAGTGAAGAGACTACTTTTCAGTATATTCACATTTCTTTCTTCTTCAAGGTCCGTCAGACCTTAGGGGCTTGATCATACAAGATACTCACCTATGTACTGACTTTAAAACTCATGTTCATTTTCATGAGCATTGATTTTGTTGGATATCTATGGGATAATAATTTGGGGAAATGGCAGAAGTTTCATGTGAGGTCTCAGTTTTTCCCTCTGTGTTTCCATTTTACAGGTGTACATCATTGGATCAAAGAAAGCAGAAATACAGAGAGATTTTATGTATCTCTCACAGTTCCTGGTTCCTCCAGTGGTTTTTGGCATCTAAATTTTGAAGACTTTACTTCTTAGTCCCTGCAGTGTTATTTTAGAAAAGAGGATTAAACTTCTTTTTCTAGTAAAATTTACAAAAATTTCATGATTTTTAATGTCATCAGAATCACTCTTGTTCTCAACCTTAATCTAGGAAACAGCCTGATGTACAAGTAAAATGGCAGAAACTACATACTGGGCTTTGCTAACTTTGCTGGCAGCTGAATGGGCTGTTTTTTTAATCTGTATTTTTTGGTTAGCTACAGCTAACATCATACAATGTCTTCATGGATCAGTCCTTCTGATTGAGGGCCATTGTGGATAGGATCCATCTCATCCAACTGTAATCACCCAAAAAATAGACATGTAAATATGAGTTAGTCACCAAAGGTTTGTGCTGTAGCCAATGGAAAAATAAGCACTTACAGACAGCAATTCCTTTGACCAATTTTAGTTACTTATTTTGGTATAAGGTGAAATGAATCCATTAACTGACAAAGTCTGCACATCAGCCACCCTAAGAAGAGCAGTGGCAGTAATGTGGATACTTGGGAGTTCTAGAAAAAAAATTTCCTCATACACAGAAAACTTCACACCTGCTCTGTACTCAGATTGCATACAGAAGGAAGTGGAAAGCACCTGGAGCTATTGAAATTCAGTTGTTTGGATGTACCATACATTCACGTTATAATCTGTTGGTGAAGACTGTCTATGGGTATGTTGCATTACATGAATGTTGTTCATTAATCTGGAGAGGGGATTATGTGAACTGTGTGCCTTTTGTGAGAACTATACACACCAGTAAATTTAGAAAATCTGGTGAGGTTTTAAGAAGGGCTGAGACCTACCCAAACTTGATTCCTACTAAAAGGGTTTTCTGTTAGTTTGATGGGGACAGGAAAAAACTAGCAGTAAGGCCTGGATTTAGGTTTATACGCATAGGTGTCTGGTGCTGCACTTTACCTTTCTGCTAGATGCCTTTTCAGATGGATGTGGGTCACAGATGCAGATTTTTTCAATAAGTTGAATGAATGAAATTAAAACATCTCATTCATACCCAGATGGTTGACTTTGGGTGGATATCTAAATTTACATGTCTGTCATGTAGATGTCTATAGGTGAGCTAGGGCACTGATTCCTTTGTATGATTTAATTAATTTGTTCCATTTGATGTACTCTAAAAGCACATCTGATGGGCTGGGCCCCATCTAGCTCTTTAGAAAGACATAGTCTCCTTTAGATCTTGTCTCATATCTGTCAGGCCAATGCAGATGTTGTGGATATCTTAGGTCATCTCAGCTGGCAGGAGATGCCTCTGGTTAGATCAGTGACTTCCATTCCTACATTTGGTCAGTTGAATAGCTCTTTGGACATCATTGGTTTTGCTGTCTGATATCTACTGATTTGTAATTGGAGCTTAGATACCTACTCACATGTAGAAACCTCCGTTTACATAGCTGTGAGCCAAGAACTGAATCTTACCCTGAACACATTCGAAAAACCCATTTGGCTGCATACTCACTCACCATTTACTTATGGTTTAGTCCTGACTATATTTCAAATGGAGCACACTGTGTAGGTGGACATGTGTTCCCAACTGAAGCTCAAAATATAACTACAAGTCATGACATCACATGTAGGAAACAGCTAACAGATGTCATGAATGTAACCAAACAATCTGTGATACTAACATTAGACTTCCCAGAAAACTTTAAGGATTCATATATTTTAGTCTAGACAGGCCTTGGATTCTTTAGTCTGACCTTGTGCATAACACAGGTTAGGAAAAAAAAATCATCTACTCCACTCCAAAATGAGTTCCAAAAGCTCTTTGTTTAAATACTTCTCAAGAAAAGGATACCATCTTTAGATGAAAGCATCAGGAAACTGATGCTTCAACTGTTGTTTTGGAAGATTATTGTTGTAGCTAATGACCCTAATGAAAACAAAGAAAACAACAATGACAACAACAAAAAAGAAAACCTCATAGAATCACAGAATACAAAATAATTTGTGTTGAAAGTGACCTCTGGAAGTCATCTAGTCCAACCCCTTTCTCAAAGCAGGTCCAATTAAGGTCCAATTAGGCTGAAGGTGTATTTTGTTTCCTATTTAAATTGCATGGCTGTGATATTGTTTTTTTTTGTTTTGTTTTGTTTTGTTTTGTTTTTTTTTCCTAGTGTGTGTGGGGGTGTTTGTCTTGGAATTAGAGTTTTTTAGCACTCAGTATTTCCTTTCCATAAAAGTAGTTCTATATTTTTGTGAAGTCTTGGTTACTGGAAAGATGACTATATAAGGCTGTTGGATAATTAGAAGAGCTGTGAAGCCTGAAAAATACAAGTGGAAACAATATATTTTGGTCAACGTCATAAGCTCAATTGTTATTTTAATTTGGAACAAATAAAATATTGAATCATAAATGCCTTAGTCATGTATATAAGCCTTTAATCCTGGAGAACTGAAAAAAAGAAAAAAAAAAGGAAAAAACATCATTTGAAATCTAGTCATAATGAAATATATTAATAGGGAATTTTATTTGCATATACAATATCATTGATACTTACTACCAGCAACATTAGGAAAATATCAGCTGTATATGGTGGATTATACATGTGCGTACCTCAGAGGCTTGGTCTCAAATTTTGGCCCATGGAAGTGGTATTTACATATGTGATTTCTAAAGCATTCCTCTTTGGTAAGGCTATTGAATTTAAGACAGCATCTGGAGTCCCGCAAGAGACCAGTCTCTACCTAGTAAAACAGAAATTACGGTTTAAGACTAGAGATTTGAACAGAAGGCAACTTTGCAGATGCTGACCCAAGGAATGAGGATTTTGGAGGCTTGAATCAGTTTGCTAAGGATAGATGTTTAATAACATTTCAGGCTTCCTAGGATATTCAAGGCATACATACAGGATTGGAGACAATAGGATATGTAGGAAAACCATCCTGTTCTGAACAAGCAGTGGTGACCGGGCATCCTGTGACTTCTGAAATGTCACAGGACACCTATATTTAGGAAAGTAAGCTGAGTCCTTTGTGATTTGCTCATGGTGAGACAGGAAATTGGTGTCAAAATAAAGCTTGGACTGTGATTTCCTGAGCCTGCACCTGTTCATCCTAGCCGTAAGAGCATCCTTTTCTTTTAGAAGCAAATAACTTTTGAAGGGTATGATTACATTGAAACAAGAACAGACAATGTAAAGATCTTTATTTGCAAAATGAAGAATTGAGAAGGGATGGAAGAGGATTTCTCAGACCCTAAGCTACATAGTCAGATCAGTCTTTAAGTATCAATACTTTAGAAGACAGGTAGGTCACTGTGAGGCACCAGACCAACTTCAGACATCTGTTTCAGGATGTGATGATGTATTCGTGAACTCAGATATAGGTGCTTGCACAGCTCACGTCTAAAATTAGATGAAGGCCAATTTGAGGTACAAACTTCCTATGAGGATCATATAAATGTGTAGAGCAAAGATGGGGAATGCACTAGTCTGGTCTTCAGACCACTCCTGTACAACCTGGCAGATACAGATGAACTGAGCCCAGAGCTGTAATGACTACAGCTGGAGCTTAGACATCTACAACACATGCAGATGTCTACATGTAAATATTTAGAGGCATCTGCAATCTCAAACTGACTTTATCAATCTCAACTGACTTTATCAATGCTAGGCTGAACATGAGCTGGCAGTGTGCTCAGGTGGTCAAGAAGGCCAATGGCATCCTGGCCTGTATTAGAAACAGGGTGGCCAGCAGGAGCAGGGAGGTGATCATCCCCCTGTACTCAGCTTTGGTGAGGCCGCACCTCGAGTCCTGTGCTCAGTTTTGGGCCCCTCACTACAAGACAGACATCAACGCCCTGGAAAGTGTCCAGAGAAGGACAACAAAACTGGTGAGGGGTATGGAACACAAGTCTTATGAGGAGCGGCTGAGGGAGCTGGGATTGTTTAGTCTGGAGAAGAGGAGGCTCAGGGGAGACCTCATTGCACTCTACAACTTCCTGAAGGGAGGTTGTGATGAGGAGGGGGTCGGCCTCTTCTTCCACATAACTAGTGATAGGACTCGAGGAAACGGCCACAAGTTGTGCTTGGGGAGATTTAGATTAGATATCAGGAAAAACTGTTTCTCTCAGAAAGTGGTCAGGCACTGGAACGGCCTGACCAGGGAGGTGGTAGAGTCACCGACCCTCACGGTGTTCAAGAAGCGCCTGGACAAGGTGCTACAAGATATGATTTACTAGCTTAGTGGGTAGTGTTGGTGATAGGATGATGGTTGGACTAGATGATCTCGTAGGTCCTTTCCAACCTTGTGATTCTGTGATTTTATGATTCTATGACTTTTTCTCTTGCGGTCAGATTTCCTTTCCCTTTACTGTTGTGTTCTACTCATACTGTAAAGTTTAAAATCCAGGCAAGTTAAGGAAAAAAATATCGATAACTGATGTGTGCTTTGGGTAATATCCTTTATTGTCTCTCAATGTGTTGTACTGCTAGCATGGAAATCTGGAAACAAAGCCCTCTTTACTTCACCAGTGATAGGAGTTGGGCTATCTGGCTCCAACCCAATGAAGCTTGTAAACCAATCAAATTTTTATCTATTTCTTTTTTTAAAATATCATAATATGAAAGGGCTTCTGGAATATTCATAGACATCAATTTCACCCCCAGTATGTGAAATATACTTAGAGTGAACTTTAATTTATTGATCCTCTGTTTCAATACAATACTTGTACACATCTCTTATTTTTAGATGCTGTAATATAAGAGGTATATATTTAGAAATAGATAACAAACAGAACAAGAGATGATGGTTACCAGACAACTTCAAACAACTTTTTTTTTTTCCCTGCCCCATAAAACCAAATGGTGTACATCACAATTACAAATTCACCTTCAACTGGAATTTTAGCATCAGGAAGATCGCTGCAGGTCAGGGAATTTTTAAATGAGAAAGAGGAAAACTCATGAAAATACTTTAAGGAAATACATGTGAAATAGGGTTTATTTTTAGTTTTCATAATATACAGGTTCATATTTGGTGGCCAAAATCCTGCCAAGCAGTGATAGAAGCTATTCACATTTGTTGTTGTTATTGTTGTTTGTTGTTGTTCTTGTTGAAAGTCATCCTGAGATTTGACTCCTGTAGAACTAAGAGTTAGGTTTGGAAAAATTCAAGTTCAGAGTTCTGACTATTTTTAATCCCATTGGAAAAAGTTTAATTATTTTTGAAACACCAGTTTACATTGATTGAAATCTAGAGTTTTGAATTGAAATCAATATTCAAAATATATTATCAAAATTAGAACTAATTATTGTTAAAATTGTCAGAATTGAAAAAAAATTCATCCAGATTATTTGGAAAAAAAAGTGTTTGATCTACCTAACCGACTTTTGCCCCATAAATTTCTGTTTTTGAAAAATATTGCTATTCTAGAATTTTTAGATCAATGAAGGACAGAAAAAGCAGTCCCAAACTTGTAAACTTTGAAAAGGTGGTTAAAGCACTTCCATTCAGTCCTACTTGCTCTACTTAAGCCAAAGAAATTAAAGAAGATCCAAGTCTGAGAAAATAGCTTCTTTATGAAAATATGCTGCTTTTATAGATCTCTCAAAATGGTTATTTAAAATCTTCAAGCATTTTGGATAATTTTAATCCATGTCTATTAGAACAATAGACAATCCACAGCTCCTAATAAAGGTGAGCATCTTGTGGTGATGTCGTTATGACTGAGAAGGAAACACTTACTCCTTCTGGTTTAAGCTCTCCTTTTGGATGTACAAAAAAAAAAAAATAAGTGACCTCAGCACAGATGATGGAAGGTAACTCATTAAACTGTAGCAACCCATCTCTCCACACATATGGAAGTGGCAGCAGTGGGCTTTACTGGTAATGTTACATCTGATGTCTACAAAGCTGCCTTTTAAAGAGTGAATGAATCAGTGGTCACTGTGAAAGGACAAGGAAGGATCTTCAGTATTAAATAGACAGTCCTCCCTGTTAAAAGACAAGACAGTGGGCTCCATGGAGAGATGAGCTTACAGCTTGTGGATTTTGATTAGACTCTGGATTTTGATGTGTTGGAGTTACACAACAGGCTTTAAATAACAATAATGTAGGAGTTAGATCCCAGCTCTTGTTGCTCCAGTAAGAGGGTGAATATAGTGCTTAGGGCTATATACATTCATCATTTTCTTTTTTGCTGGGAGAGAGGACAGAGATAGGTAGTTCACCATAGGTAATTTAGATTAGGTCATCCTGTTCTTGAACAGAAGGGTAGTTTAGACTTATGAGACAGACTATGCCACTTACCTTTGGGGTAGGAAACTTGTCTCTTGTTTTATTTACCAATATCAGTGAAATCTTTGAATCTGAGCTTCGGGTGGACTAGGGGCAGGCAGAATAGGGGGAGAACTCATAGCTAAGATGACTGAGTGCTAGATTCACCTTGAGGTAGAGGCATAGCTATACAATTTTCCCATACAGCACCTGTGTTTTTAGCACAAGTCTTAGAGAAAGGTTCTTTTCCCCCTTCGTAGTTTTTTTTGTTCAGTTTGGGCTTGTGGGGTAACCATTTGAAACTCATAAAACATACTCATCAGCAGCTGTAAATTTTTTCCAAGGAAATTCAAGTCCAGTCTCCCTATCGATTCCAGTCCCTCACAGCTGGAGTGATTTATTTTTTCTTTATCCCTAGTGGAGAAGCAAATGAGATGCTTATTTGTTTCCTTCTTTCTCTGTGAGCTTCCCTCCTCAGACTAGATTATGCCTGAGGGAGAGAGGATGAGGACAGAAAGTACCGCTCCATAAGGAGTCCTGGGAGATGTTGCAGTTCAGAAACATCTTCCTGAGATCTAGTTCCCTCCTTGCTTCCTCTTATTTTGAGGAGTCTGGGGATTTCTTAGTAATTTGATGCTTGTCTGTGCTAGCTGTAGTTAGCTGTAGTTCTCAACACCCTGCATACTAGTGTTTCTGCATTGACTAGGAAACTGCTGAGTAACTCCAAGGCTGAAGTCTGTCCATGTTGTATGCACAGCATGGAAATGAGAGGCATTTCTGTTGCCTAAAAACTTGCATTTCAGGAAGCAAGGACAAGATCTTAGGGTAAAAAAAAAAAAAAAAAAAGAAGATATTTTTTAGCACTAAGTAAACATCCATGTCTATCTTATGAAGGGTCTCTTCAACTTGAGTAGGACTGGTCACACCATGAGTCCCTGCCTTTCCTTTACTTCCTCTGTAGACTGGACATAGCATCTAAGTCACCATCTGGTTTGGTTATATCACCTGAAATATGAAAGTAATGGGTTGTTTTCTCTTTCCATTGATGGGACTGTCCCTGCTGTAGCCTGCATGGGTGCATGGAAATTTTAAATTGGTATCCAGATTCATCGGAAGTGGATATAATGGAAGTTCTTGATCTCAAGCCTGACTCATGAGCAAAAGATAGGCCATGAAGCCAGGGAACTGTCCATCAGCAGGGACACATTAAGTTACTATATATAACATTTTTAATTTCCACAATATATTTAGAAGATTAATAACATTACAATGCTTCAGGAAAAAAAAAAAAAAAAAAAAAAAAAAAAAAAAAAAAAAAAAANAAAGAAGAAGAAGAAGAAAGAGCTAATCTCTTTCCAATGAATGCAAATTGAAATCCCATATTCAGTCCCAGGCCCACAAACCTTTGCAGATATCTTTCTCACAGAAATCTGCTGTGTCTGCTTTGTCTCTGGGCTGAATGAGGCAGGAATCTATTGACAGAAGTAGACTGCAAATATGCATAAATTGGTACAGTATTTTCATCTCAGTGGAGATGCAAAGATTAGTGTTGCCTGAGTATCTAGTTCCAAACATCCAGCTAACTTCTTTCCTTTTAAACTGGAACTAGCAAGTGTGAAAATGAATCACACACCCCAAAACTGCATTTGGCTTTGTCTGAAGCACTTATTGTGAGTTACAAGTCAGTTCTCTCCCTTTCTCCCCATGTTTGCAGAAGAAACTCAATCCCCGTCATGGCAAGATATACTGCGCTTGTTGTGTTTTTCCACGTCAAACCCCCTTCAGCCAAGCAAATATAATAATAATACCAGTGTCACGCATCATGAATTCACACTTCACAGACCAATAGGTGAGGCCTAAGTGGTGCTGTGTTGAAGCAAAAGAGAGAGGGTATAGGCTGCAGTTCAAGATCCTTTCAAGACATTGTCTCTTCTCAGCTGTAGCTGAACTTTACCATATTGCTTAAACAGCTTTTGTGTCACTTTCTGGAAGTGAAGGTTTGGGAAAAAAAAAAAAAGAAAGAAAAAGAAAAAGGTTAAAAAATGGGCAGAATGTTTGTTTTGCCTCTATTGACCACCCAGTGTAAGCCTAATAAATCAAATGATTAAATCATTCCTGAAATATTTCCCTAAAATAGATTTGCATGAACACATTGAAAGCTAGGGATCATGTTAATCATATAATCTATAATACTTCATGCTAGTGTAGTGTGAGGAAGCCAAAATGCTTTCTGAGCATTAATTAATTGAGTTTCACATTACGCTGTGTGAGCGTAGGGGTTATCCTTGCTGTAGAGCTGGGGGGAGATGGCTGAATGATTTGGTCAAGGCCACCTCACCCACCAGCCAATGCCAAGAAAGGGAGCTGGAAGGAGATAAGCCAAATGTAAGAATCTAGAGGCCTTCTTCTGAAGGAAGGAAGGCTCTTGGGTACTTGTCAGTGCGTGAGCCCAGCTTCAGAGGTCATTTGGGTAAGGAATAGTTCCTTTGACACCAGCGTAGTTGCTGCATAGTAAGACAGTTATGTAAGATCTGAATATACTTATTCAGCAATATCTTGAAGGCAGCTATATGACAATCAAGAACCAAGGAAGGAAGACCTGGTGACATGGGACAAAATAAAACAAGCCACTTGAAGAGTGGAATTGCAAGCTGCCCAGCGCTAACCCCTTATCTATATGTCTCCAGCTTTCTTTCTTGTGGTGACATGCACCTCCCATGTTTTCAGTGATTAAGTCCTCTGTTACAAAGATTCACTGGACAGAGGAATGTTGCTTTCAGATATTTTACATTTTGCATGTGATTTTTGGTCTGGTCACAGAAAAAATTAGCCCTGTGGCTTAGAGGCTGCTGTTATGTCCTGATACATAAAATAAAATGCTAAAGAAGAGTCGGTTTTATGGTTAAGGGAATGTGTATGTGTTTGTTTAGGGGATATTTGGCTGATCCTTTTTTTCTTCAGACCCTTTTCCAGTCAAAGCTGCTCTGTCTTGGCACTGTATTCTCGCACAGTTTCCTGAGATGGTGGAGGACTGAGCTCAACATGTGCCTTCCACTCCAACCTTCTCTAAAAATGACTCATGTCCCTGTTACTTCCTCGACCTGTATCCAGACAGGATGGCAACCATCTTCTTGGTCTTTTCTTTGACACAAATGTTTTCCTCATCTTTTACTCCCCGCTGACCTCACTCGTCACCATGTCATCATTTGATTATTCCCCCCACCTTTGACAGTGGGAGGACAGACACCGATTTATTTTTTTCTTTTTTCCACCAAGTGCAGCTCCAGAAAAACTTCTCCTAACAGCTGGCATTTGCCTCCCTCCCTATTTTTCTCAACTCTTAATCCTGATTAAGGACAAGGCTATGATGTCAGGCAGTGAAGGTTTCTGTGGGCAACGTGTATAACTCTGTAAAAGTGCAACCTATTTTTCAGGATATCCCTTCCCCTTCTGCCAGCACTGAGCCACTGGCACTCAGCACTTATGAAGCCACAGCAGAGGAGAGGCCATGGAACAGGAGAGGCTTTTTGTTCAGTGAACTCAGTGACCAATTCTGGGAAAATCATCAGGGGAGAACAATGTAACAGGAGGACCCATCAATACCGATGGACACTGTGAACACCAACAGTTGGACCGACGGATTTCTAAGCCTAGTTATCATGCAAGGATTCATAGCCTGGCAACAAGTCCGACCTGTCTTTGGATGGCAAAACTTCCTTCACCTTTCTTAAGCCCTTGTCATACTGATTTGTCTGATCATAAGATTAAAAAAGGTCTTCCATCTGTTTGCTGTCAGTGACCAATCCTCCAAATAGTTACCTCTCCTCTCTGGGAAGATTAAATCATTTTCAGTGTATACACAAAAAGAATCCCTATCACCTATTTTTAGTGTCTTCTAAGCCTATTCCCTTGAATACCTGAAGGCTAGGTTGGATGAGGTTTTGGGCAACCTGATCTAGCGGAAGGTATCCCTGTCCATGGCAGGGGGGTCAGCACTAGATGGTCTTTAAAGGTCTCTTCCAACCCGAACCACTCTATAATTCTGTGATTCTATCATTCTAAGAAATGCAGGGATGGATGATCCCTATAGTGCTTCTTTTTTTTCAGTCAATTTAGGATGGTTTTGCACTCTATTCACAGACAATGCTATCCTCTCCCTCCTACCTCTCTGCACAGTCCTGCTATGTCCTTTATTTAGGGTCTAGAGATCATTGCACGGATGGTGAGACAGAGCAGGGAACTGTGAAAGCTAAACCTGTCAAGAAAGAAAAATATAACTTCCAGCTAAATAGGTGTCCTGGATCCCTACGGCATATCTACAGAAGAATTAGGGCTAGCAGCAGGAACGTTGCTGGAATGTGCACCCAGGAGCATGAAAAGAGGGGTAGGACCAAGTTAATTTGAAGCAAACTTTATTTCAGTTGACATAAAGTGATCAAAAATGCCAGACCCCAGGCAGTTAGAATGCTACTCTGCTAGCTTCTGCATCTCTTATACAGTCAGGCACCTCACATATATGCAGTAACCCTTCCTGCTCCTCAACACTGCATGCCACATGCAGCTGGTCATCATATAGTTGATTCTTTAAGCACTGGGCAAAATAAGTGGAGGAGAGGAAATGAAATAGAAAGGACAGTTTTCATGCCAGTTTGCAGGTTAGGTAAAATCCTACATCTTGATATTTGCAATTCCAGCTCCTTGTCTTCTCTTCAGTACAACCAAGGTGAGATTCATCAGCCCAAACTTAGCTGAGTAATTTCAAGTTTTCTTTACACACAGCTTAGAGAAAATGAGACTCTTCCAGAGATTCACAATGCCAGATCTGTAAAGTAAGTCAGATGAACTGGGAAGAGCCTATTGAACAGAAGAGTCTGGGAGGACTGGCAAGTGTTTAAGCTTGAGAAGCCATGTTTCTTGTGAGTATCCACTTCACTTGGTCCCGCAGACTAGCAGCAAAGAGAGGTCAGATTTTTGTCTCACCTAACCTTAGGCATCTACAGTATGGATATCTCCAGCTGAGCTGGTTGCGTTTGGCCCTCTTTGCAGATAAAGAGAGAAATAGGTACTTTTAAGTAACAAGTAATCTAAACTTTTTTAGAGATCTGTTCTAGGAGTGGAGTCGGTCAATCTCAGGACTCCACTGGATGGTAAAAGGAACTTTGGGATTTTACCTCAGATGTCGATGTCTGGATGTGGTTATACAGTTCCCACTCCAGTCTTCCACTTCTGTGCTGTAACAGATGGAAAGGTAACAGAAAGCCATTCCAGACTCCTCTTCCTACACTTCTAGGTGCTCACTGCAACAAGAGAGCCATCCCCAGGACTGCAGGGCTGCTCACAACAGAATCTCTATGCCCTGCAGTGGACAGGTGGTATATGCTGGGATACTTATAAGCTCAGCAGAGAAAGTTTTCTTTAGCAACTGGATTTGGGCAGTCAAAAGTCACCCTGGAACCAACTCAGAGGCAGCCATGCCAAATAGAAAACATCTGGCAGAAAAATAGTATGTCTCATGTAAGTGCCTGAGTTAGTCAGTGGTAGAGGCTTGGCATCAAGTGGGGCACAATCAAGCCAACAGTCATAAACAGCTTTGGATTATGCCATGTGTATGTTGTAGATACCACTTTGGGATTATTACTTACTGTTGAATTGCTATTGCTTATGCCAAATGAGTGTGAAATCCTTCTGACAGCAAGATTTCCCTTTCTCTCCTTGGAAAAACTGTGGAGAGAAAGTGAGGCTAAAAAAGGATAAATTTCCCCTTGATAATGAAACTGTAGGTTCCTTTTACCTGCTTCCTATTTTCTGTCCATGGTACCTCTCTGGTTGCATTCACCCGGACA
Organism: Chauna torquata; assembly: GCA_013399475.1. Lineage (NCBI taxonomy): Eukaryota > Metazoa > Chordata > Aves > Anseriformes > Anhimidae > Chauna > Chauna torquata. Next base: position 282,961 of record VXAL01000824.1, on the reverse strand, counting down.
CCTCATTTGTCCTTACAACATCACCCTGGATGATATTGTTATCTCATTGTTTGTTCTCCCTTTACAGTTAGTGTAGACACCTCTGATGATGGGAGAAGTTACCTCCTGGAGGTGTCTGCATCCCTCCACTGTCTGATGAGGTACCTGGATGATGAACAACAAATTCCAAATCTTTGCACTGCTATGGTAAAGCAAAGTCATTTCCCCATTGAGTGTCTGAGTTTGCTTTGCAGGCCTGTTCCAGAGAAACTAAGACTTTAACTTACAGAGGTGAAACGGTTAAATTTCTTTGATTCTCTGTGAACAGAACCTCCTTCTGCATATAAACATAAGCTTCTCACACCTAGACTGGTCAAAAATTCAGGTGTTTCTAAGGATTTGGGGATGCTCAGCTACCACTCAGTTCATAAAGTTCCACACACAACATCGCGGCCATTTGAGACCGAGCATGTCAGCATAGCAAGAGTGATGCCTGACCCATCACTGGGTCTCAGTCTCAGTGGGACTGCTCACCAAAATGGCAAACTTCATCTGCAGGGCAGGAATCAGCAGTTTTCAGAGTTTGCCTAGGGAGTGGGTCTTCATAAAAAGTTAACTAGTGACATGGCAGTTTCCTGTGTAACAGAAAAGAAGGAAAAAATGAGGAGGTTTTTTTTCTTTCTTTCTTTCTTTCTTTCTTTGTTTTTTTGGGGAAAGACCTTAATTGCTTTCCTGGGACAGTGATAAGTTAGTTTGCTTCACAGTTTAATGTACATTATATGAGAAGATTGTGGATGATCAGAAAGGAGAAATTTGCCTTTTCCTGGCTGCTTTTTGTGTCAGGCAGAGCCTTGTGGGAAGAGGAAGAAATTACTTCTTTCCTGAAAACACCTGAGCTAGCTCAGTTGGGAAAAGCTTCTGAAGGACAGGGAGCAAACAGGGAGGGAGAGAGGCAGCTGGCCAGGAGCCTGGGGCAGGAGAATAGACTGGGACATTTCCTGAGGGGAGTTGGAAGCTTGCCTCTGGCAGGGAGCAGAGCCACAACGAAGCCTCAGAAGTGATGGGAAAAAGGACTTTCTTTGGGATTCAGAGGGGATGGAGTTCATGCAGGAAGTGACAGGAGGTGGTGAGAAAGCAAGGCAGAGGCGAAAGGACCTCCCACAAGTCTCACTGTGTCTTTGAAAGGCACAGTGGGGAGGACTCGTTTGCAAATCTTTTCATTTAACATCTCACACCATCTGAGTTTGCTCAATGAGTTACATTGATGACATGTATTAGGAATCTAACCATTGAGATTGGATCTCATGTCTTTTGACATATTCTTTTCAAAAAAGGCATGGTCTGATCTGTCTCCACTCTTTGACTAACATTGGGATCCACCACAGTGCTCATAACTCAGGGCAAAAGTCACTTGCCAGGAAGCGAGAAAACTTCCCTCTGCTCCCTCCTCCCCCTCTCAGCTTTTGTTTTGGTTTTGTGAAAGGACCTGAATGTAATTTTTCTGCAATCTGTTGGAAGGGGATAAAGGATGATATGAAGCCTTCAGGGTCATCCCCCTAAAGCTACACTATTGGAGAAAAGACAGGGAGAGAAGAGGGAATAGGACAAGCTCTAACAGTTATGCTCAGTCTTGCTGCTTTCTAACTCTTTTGTTTGTTTGTTTAATTTAATTTTATTGTATTTGAGAAACAGGAGAGCTAATATCAGCCCTTATTATCATCCCTTGTATCCCAGTCTGAGGTATCTAACTTGCGCCTTGCACATGAAAGGTACCTATGCACCTCCTTCTGGCCAGGAGCTGCCCGCCAAGAAACATGCACATGTTCTAGAAAGGATAGGGATAGTGCGGGAGGACCACCCATTTCTCCATGAGATCCTCAATGTTTTTGAAGCCTGGGCTCAATGAGTCCTGGGAATTCAGACGAGATGAATATAGTAATTGCATACCAATGAGATGGCTACCTCAGCTATCAGGGTTGAGGCAAAGGCTAAGTCTCTTTCTGGACCTAGTTCTAAAAACGTTGGATGTATGACTTTCAGGACCCCTATTCACTGGTTCGGTTCGTCCTCTTTCAGCTCATCATATTGTTTCCAATTATGGTTTTAGACTACCAAAGATGGCTTCAGACTCTCACAGTCTCTTCAGAAAAGGACCTGAAGTTCTTTTTGCAGCAGGAGGCAATACGCTACATACAAAACTGCATACTTGTCCAGTAGTCCTCTGTAACCATGCATGAACAGAAGAAAACTGGTTGCCTACCAAACGCAAATATCCCTGTTTACACCAGAGACATTACCCCTCGTAGATGTCTCCTCCAGGTACAGGCCAGACCCTCTTTTTTCCATAGATGTCGATCCAAGAGAGGACTGGTGTTTGGTGAAAGTGGTGGGAATCCTTTGTGTGGTCTCTGTAGAGCCCCTTCCCCTTACAGAGGTGTTCAGTTGTACTATGGGTCTAGGTCGGCCACACAAATCGGGGCAGGTCTCTTTTCTCCTTAGCCACTAAACGAATCCATAAAATGGCATGTTGACTCTGGTTTTCTGAGCGCTCGGAGTCAGGAAAAGGACCACCAACAATTTGCAGCAAATAATGTGGAGTGTACGTTTGAGAAAAGGACTATTTTGCAGCAGCACATAAGCTCTTAATGTCCTTGGGAAAAGCCAACATAAAGCATTTTTATTGCAATAATAAAACTTGAAACTTGCATGTGGTGGAAGGAAGAAACAGAAAAAGGAGCCTGTGGCAAGTGCTCCTATGAAAATGCTACACAGGCTATGGAGCAAAGAATTATCAGAGGTGAGAGAGATATATCCCAAAAGTGGCTGCTTGGGAATAACCATGTAGGAGTTCTTCGGAATCTAGTAGATTCACTGAAAACCATGTCATTGTTCTCATGGAACATGCTGTCTTCTCAAAAATCTTCTTCTTTAATCAGGGATAAAAGGAAATATTTGGGAAAAAAAAAAAAGAAAACTCAAAAAAACCTGAGGCAGAAACTTCAACAACATGTTTTGGAAAAATATTTTGTCATCTTGAAACTCCTTGTTTATTCTATCTGTTTAATCATTTCAGATTAATTTACATTGTCTCATGTTGCATCAGGTGTCACGCACAAATGCCTTGCTACTGCAAATGGGTGTCATAACATGGCCATCTAATTTTTAGAATAGTGAAATAATTTTGTTTTACATTTAGAGTAATTAGGGACAGTTGCTTCTTAATACAAATACAAACATCCTTTTTATTTCCCCTAGATAATTTTCTCCTGTTCATCTTATGTTAGTTAAGCTTCCTGAAAACCTAAATAGAGAACTGAATAACATTTTTCAACTTGACTTTAGGCTATGTGGGTAGGAGAGGTGTATAAGGAAGAGTGGCTGCTTATGGTACACTATTGAGAAGCTTATTCATGCAGTGAAGTCACCATAATAAGTGAACTGCTACAAGGATGCAGGAGGGGAAATAATGAATCTTGCATTTGGGATTAGATGTATTATCGGAGTTCTCCCTTCTAAGATGTGATGTGTATCAGTTTGGACAATGTTAGGTGTTAAAGCAGCTACACTCCCTCCTGGACTTGAACTAGTTCAATGAGAAGTGTTTCGGGACTCTTCACAAAGCATTGAATAGTGCCATAAAAATATACTGTATATTGGCTGTGCGACGGTGGGCTCTCTATGGACCCAACAGTCTCTCTGTATCATAGGAGCAGAGGGAGGGGACCGAATGCACCAGATTCACCCAGATTACCTATAGCTCATTTTCAGAACTTGTGGGGGTTCAAACACAAGACCCACACCCTGCCAGCTCATGTGAAGGCACATCTACTTTAGAGTTACTACCTTCTCACAATCCTTCTCGCAACCCACCACTCTACTTTTTGGGACATTCATTGGAGTCAAGCTAGACTGCAACATTTTCCTTGGTGTTGGGGTCCTTAATATTGGGGCAACCAGTAGAAATTTATTTCCATCATACAGTGACAGAAACTCTATAATAGCCTTACTGGTTGCAAGGCCTGCAAAAAAAAGTCATAAACCTGTTTTATTTTGTTTTATTTTATTTTATTTTATTTTATTTTTTATTTTTTGGTTCACCTTTTTTTCTCCAGGATTGAACTTTATAAGCTGGCAAGAGCCCACATGGACATACACATTGTGCAATCCTTCACATCTTGATGGGGACTTTTGGAATGGCAGGATTCATGAGCTATTTCAGTTGAGGATAATGTAGCTTGCTCTTAAGGCCCCCTTGTTAAAAATAAGCCACCTTCCATGTGGTTCTCCTACATAGGGAAACTAAATCCTTTTGTTGGTCAGCTGGAAATCTGCTCAGCCACCTGAGATTCATTGTGGATGAGAGTGTTTACAACTCCTGGTGTAAGTATCTCCACTCAAATGTCAGCCAGGGGCCCTGTTAAGTCAACAGGGGCTTTTCCCATTGACTCCAGTGTCCTTTGAATGAGCCTGAGGTGGTGAATATTTCAATGCTTTGTTGTGTTGGAGCCTGATTTTGTAGTTAAGACACTGGTATGAATACAGGAGAACTGTGCTAGGTCCCTAACCTGTACAATTAGGGCAGAGGCAGGGTGAGGCAAACATCTGATTTTCATCATTTTGTCAGTTCACTGGCAATACCAAAAAAAAAAAAAAAAAAAAAAGCATTAAAGCATTTATTAGTTATGTGGATGACTCAGAAAGTAATATATATATACATATGTTTTGTTTAATTCAGAATGATTCACCACTTTTACACTGCAAATTTTTATTCTGATTTCTCAAGTGAGCAAAATTTATGTGGATACGTTGTGTCTGTGTGCCCTCCCATCTTAAAATTCAATCTAAGACAAAATGAGAGAAAGCAAAAAAAGGTGCTAAAAACTACAGCAGATTGGCATGTTACCATTCAAAATTGTATTATTAATTAAAAAAGAATGCTTATTCTGGGACACAAGCATATTGTATGATTCTTTTCAATTCACAGAGTTTTGAAAGATACAGATGTTCTGTGCCAGGTTTCCTCCTAACTGACAAATTTCCATTTCTTGACATGTAAAGTGCTTTCTCCTGATGGCATTTCCAGTATTTTAAAAAATATTTATATATCATTTAATACAATCCAGGATGGTTTTCTGAGCAGTGGAAGTAAGGAAGGCTGGTTTCCTACAGCTTTATGTCTGCTGGATATGTGACTTTGCTGTCTCAGAAGACGTAAGCTTTGGCGGAAGCTTTTCCTGGGGTTGGGCCATTTGCAGTGACTCTCTCCCCTGTGTCTTCTCTGGTACTTAAAATTTAAAGCTCTTTCTTACTGAGTATTTGTGCTTTGTCTAACACAATGGGCTCCCAACCTCTCTTCAGCCGTATAGATGTTATGTTAACACACACTGAGCTCATGATGTCCTTGTTTTTTCTACTTTTGTTGTTGTTGTTGTTGTTCACATGTCTATAAAGCAGACTCTCTGCAAATCTAAACTTAGAAAGAAAAACATACATGCTCTGGCAAAATTGAACAAATGTAATTGTGATGGCAGGACCCCAGTGGCTCAGGCCATAAACCATTTCAGAGTTCAGGAGTTTAGTCCTACAAATGTACACACACTTTATTGTGCAATAAAAGTGAAACAAAACTAACAAACACGCAAAACTTCCACTTCAGCATCTGTAGTGGTAACAGATCTCTGAACCAGATTCCCATTGCTTATATCTCATAATGCTTATATATCTCATTCTTGGTTCAAGGCAGAGACCGACCTGTCCGTAACTCCTTCTGGGCTTGGGTGGACCCAGGCACTTTCTCTCGATTCTCCTGGTCCTGTTCTTCATCTCCATCCCCTGGAGCAAGTCAGGGAATGACGCGTTGGTGGACCAAGGGATTTAATTGCACCAGATCCAAGCTACATCAACACAGAGGCAACAACACTCTGTGATTCCCACACAAAATGTTGCACATGAAGATAAATGTCTCTTAAAGCATTATGTTTTCGCAGATGTCATCTTTGGGGAAGGGCTGGAATTAGCAGACCTACACAGTATAGCTGGAGCAGTTATCTAATTTGAATTCGGTGAAGTGGTATTTGTGGAGTTCACACAGATTTGAAAATATCCTATGCTTAAAGAAAACTGCAGGAGAATTCTTATTAATGTATGAGTTTAAAATATAAGACTTGCATTTCATGTCAACTTAAGTTTGGTGTTTCCAAAATTTGCACAAAGAAAAGTTTGAATTCCAATGAAGTTTATGTTTGTCTTCAAATCAGCACTACTTGATAGAGTGTGATCTTACCTCAAATTTTAATCAAAGTTCAAAATAAACCAATATTTAAAACAAATGCAAAATGAAAATTAACATTTCTTTTTTTTTCCTAAAGTAAAAAAATTATTTTCCTCTGAAACATAGCTTTTCTTATGAAAAGTATTAGATTTAATTAAACTTTTGTTTTCCTACCCACTCACACAAATAAATTATCCCAGCTGGATTTATATAACCTGTTTTGTGATTTGTGCTGAAATACAGGCATCCACATACATGGCACAATATTTTAGAATATCTGTTCTTGTAAGATAACAGCAGAAATGACATGTAGTACTTGGCATGCACAATCAAAGGCAGTACCAACAGCTTTGAAAAAGAACAGTGATGCTTCTCACCTATGATCTCCTTTTGTACACTCTTTGGAGTATCCGGGCTGACCCACATATATGTCCTAAACACTCTCAAGTATCTCAAATGGCACCAGGTACCAGGTATCTGAATGCCTGTCCATATCACTACTGTCATAGGAAGAAGGTTCCCAAGCAGTATCTTACTGCTGAATGATCAGAAATATTTGCTCGAAGTATAGTTTTCCCAGAAACCTAACTAAATTCTGAACTAATGTTCTCTGCTCTTCTTCTCTTCCAGTCTCAGACATGATTTCCTGCTCACCACAGTATACAACATAATAAAAAACATAAATATATGTTGGGTTTTGCTTCTTTGTGTTTTTCTTTTTTCTTTTTTTTTTTTTCCCCCAGCTAAGGAAATACAGATATGTGCACACATGATATTCCATGCAAACATATACAGCAGCAGAATTCCCACTAAATAGATAAATATAATAACAATAACAATAGTAATAATAATGCACGAGATAACTGCATCCCAGAATACCCTGGTCTGACAGTAACTTCAATTTGGGAATGAATGACTTTGTATTTTTGTAGAATCACAGAATGGCTTGGGTTGGAAGGGATGTTAAAGATTATCTAGTTCCAACCTCCCTTCCATGGGCAGGGATGATTTTGTACCCCCAAGTACCTAGATGGCAAGCCACAACACAAACAGAATAGCAGACTTTGAAACTGCAGTGCAACCAAGATTACTGCTGATGAAAATGGATTATAACGAACACAGAGCTGAAGCATTTGAGTGCCTGGTAGAAGCCAGGGACTGAAGCAATTTTGTGAATGTACATGTGTTTGTGTACATGTATTTGCCTGCAGGTGTCCAACCTTTAAATTTGATTAGGACTTTTGTGACCTAAACAGCATTCCAGTAGCAAACACCAAGTACCCTCACTGGAACCACATCCTCACCTGGCTCAACGGAGGCCAGACGCCTCCGGCCAGCCAGAAGTCGTTTCTGAAATGCACCTTATGAAACAATCAGCTGTTCCTTCCCGGTGACAGTCAGGACAGAAGAAACCACCAATAGCTGTCTTGGCAGGTATCCGAATGAAGTTCTTTCTCCTGCAGCCAGAGGAAGGAGGCAGAGTGAATTGAAAGGTCTACGTACTTTGGAGGCAAGCAGATTCCCAGTACAAGATATTTAACCTGGAGCACTGAGCATGAGTTGGGAGTGATTGAAAGCTGGTGTCATCAGTGAGGTTCTGGGGGCCTTCTCCAAATTTTACAAAAAAGCTGAAGGGTGCAATCCTAAATCCCACTGGAAAATTGCAACATCAGGACTGTGGTAGTTTAAGTTGTTCAATTCAGATGTCAAATTGAAAACAACAACAACAAAAACACACATACACAAAACAAACAAACAAAAAACAAACAAACAAAAGAAACACAAAGAAACAGGTCAACCTGAAATGTTTTTTGTTTGTCTCTGAAAGGAAAAGTCAAAGCATTCTTATACTAACCTTGAAGAACTTTTTTTTTTTTTTTTTTTTTTTTTTTAAGAACTACTGCCACATTTCATGGGAGCACTGCTCTGGAAGCAAAACCCATGTGCATTTTGCAGAACCAGCACAGAGGGGCAGATCTTCCCATCAGTGAGCAGTTACAATGCTCACTCCAGCCCTCGGGGAGCCAGGAGTAGCCATAACTTCTCCTGAAGTAAATTAGACAATTCCTCCCCTAAACAACATCAGAGTACCATCATTCTTGTGACAGAAGAATGACAAAGCATCATATTTGCATAATATGCTTAAATATCCATCAAAGCAGACAGAGAGGGACAGGTTCTCCCGTAGATTAGGCTGTTCTAAGGATTACCCAAACTAAGTCAAAGCAAGGGTTAGACTGAAGAAATTGTACCTCTCAAAGTAATGTCCTAACTATAATCTTTAGAGTGGTAAAGGGTTTTTTGAGAGTTGTATCACAAGCTCTATTTCCCACCGAGTCTCTACCTTGTAAATATGAAGAAATAAAAGAGGAAGAGAGAGATAAAAAATGGGAATGACTTTTTTTTTTTTTAAATCCAGAAAGTACTTACCTTGCAAAGAGATGACTGACTACAATTTTTTTGCTTCAACACATCTTCAAATAATTTATACAAAGTGCCGGAGTAACGCAGGCATTGGGCTATGGATAGGTAGGACTATAGAACCAAATTCCAGCTGAATATCACTGTCTTTGCACCAGGGCTGTGCTGACAAATGATGTTGCTATAAACTGACTGATTGGTGCTGCGCATGTAATTCACACCTTCATCAAGTCAAAGAATTCAAGTAGATCTGGGCCACAGTCTGAAGAAATTGGTTGACATATTTATCCAAAAGGAGTAGCTGAATTAGTGAACTGTCTTCCTTGATTCCCTGCAAGTTATTAACGTGGGCTGCACAAAGGAAATGAACCTTTCAAGCATTTTTCTGGACAGTTTAGAGTTCTCATAAATCGTTTCACTTATATTGTCTATGCTGGAAAGAATCTCTTACCAGGCCTTTTTTTACCTACAAAAAAATTTGCTTCTCCTTTTCTCAGCATATTTTAGGCAGGCTTGTAATAGTACTGGCAAGCTTCCAAGTGTTTAATTTGAAACATGATACCTTTCATTAAAAAAAAAAAAAAAGAAAGAAAAAAAAAGAAAAAAAAAAGAAAAAAGTCTAGCTGAAAGATCAGAAGAGTTTATGCTTGAGCTGCAGTGAGCTGCTCAAGGGAGAGTTGAACTCTGGTGAACAAGCCCCTGAGGGCTCACTGGGAAAAGCAGTTTAATTCATTCTTGTTCACCTTTTACTTTTGGGATAAAATTGCAAGGTTGAAATGGAGAAACAATTGAACAGCTGTTTCCTGGAGGACATCAGCAAACCAAGCCATCCCAGGACCCATGCCTAATGATGCAGTCTCTGCTCCCTGTGGGCCACCATATGGGAAGGGGGCACGAAGACTGAGAAACCAGCCAAAAAAGAGTAAATAGACCTCAAACCACATAGGACTCTTTCCTTTTGGCATCTGTTGGCCCTGACAGTAATGTCCACCCTCTGAAGAGTAATCATTGTAGTATAATCAACAGCTAAGCAAATGAATTCCCCTGTATAAGACAAAATGGATACATAAAGAATTTCATGTATCTTGATCTATTTTCTATGATAGTGAAGATATCTTTTTAAAAAACATTCTACTGCAGTTTTCCGTCTGCCCACAAGAAAAGGCTTCAGATCTGCATTTCTCTTTGCAGCTTTCCCTCTATCTCCCCCACCTTAGGAGTTTGCTTTAACTGGTTATGCTGGTTACAGAAATTCCAACTCCTATTGAGTTCGTAAGACTAGCTGTGCATGTGCAGTCAGAGTTTGTACATAGAAATACAATGTCCCTAAGCAAACAAGTGATGTGTTGGGAGTGAATGATGGGACAATGACCAGAGGTCCTTGCTCTTCCCTTCAGAGTTGGTGAAGGGAAAGCAAGGTTGTCAAACCAACCCGCAACCTTCCCCATGGGTTTTTCTGGAAGCACTGGCTGAATTCTTGGTTGTGATATTCCCTGTCATATCTACCCACTTTGATTATTTTTTTTTTATTTATTTACATTTTTGGCTAGCCAATCAGCTTGCTGGGGGGAGGGCTGATCCCAAAACTGTGTCCTGAATGAAGCAGAGAGCAGAGGATAGCTGAAGAATAGGAACAACTTGCATGGATAACAGGTTACAATGAGGAGTTTTTGGTAGCTATAAACACGTTAACATAAGTAAGACAATACCAAAAATGTTTTAATTTACACACTGCCTTCTATTCAGAGATATTAAAGCAGTTTGCAAATGTGTTAATTGAACCTCAGAACAATTCTCTGATCCTGCAAGTATTACCTGTTACACATAATGACCAGTACAGGAAAAATAAATTACGCACCAAAACTACAGTCTGGTTAAAGGAAGCCAGAGTCTCACCTCCTTGCTATCACAGACGGGCTGAAATACTGTAAACTTGAGATTTTTCAGTACTTGGAGTTCAGTACAAGGTGCAATGGTGTTAAATCAATCA
>VXAL01000824.1:253104-271116 GCA_013399475.1 Chauna torquata | reverse complement strand
ATAAATAGGCTGAGGTTCCTCTTCCTGAAAGCAGATTACCTTATGATCAGTGGAGGTCTCGTTAGCGGCCTGTGGAGGCAGTTAATTGCATTGTAAAGTAGATGTCTAAAATATATTAATTGAATCACTTCCTAAAGGTGCCAATTTCTCTGTATCAATGCTAAAGGTGAGTCTGAGGAAAATTGTTCAATTAAAGACGTCTGAAATGTAGACACCTGAGGTTTGATGAGATAAAATCCATCCCCAGTGACTTCTCTGAGCTTTCAGACAGGTCCTCACTGCAGAACACAGTAATATCTCGACCATGTTTTGCCAAATTAAGGAATTGAACCGAGTCACTCCCATGATTTAATTTTTATTTTAGGCCCAGGAACAGTGATTTATTCTCCTTAGAGGGCCTTGTTCATTAACTTCTTAGGAGATTTCCTATATGCCTGGACCCTTCCTGGTAATATGCTCATATGAAATTCCTGGCAACCACGGCCATTACGGCACATTTTGCTCTGTCCCAGAGGGCCAAAACATCCTGTTTAGCTGTTGAGCTGTTACTACAACACCTCTGAAGGAACTTTGGACCAGTGATTTCAATACAGCATAGGAAATGTATTCTGCACCCTCTGTTTATGCCAAGCTTTTCTATAGGCGGGCAAGATTTGGTTCCTATAGATATTTTATCCCTGTCTGTTCATGCTTCATCAGGTCCCAACAGTCCTCCATAATGCATTGAACTCTGCTCACTCTGCAGAAGTCTCTGGTATCTCATCTTCTAGATCTATGCATTATGAGACAGTTTCTGCTCTTATGTGCACTTTCTTTCTCTTTTTTTTTGGGGTGTGTGTGTGTGTGTGTGTGTGTATGTTTTTTTGTTTGAAGAGCTCAGCCTATTTGCCTATTTCAGTATGTGATGACAGAGAGGCTAAGACCCGTCTCATTCTAGACACCTACAAAACAGATGTATCCAGCTGATCTGGTGACCCCAAGCTCCCATGAGAGGTAATGCATGAAATGGTCATCTTTGGGAATGTTTAATGGAGATATCTGCTTTAGGAGGAAGCAATGTGAGCCTGAGACTCCTTTCATTAGGGCCATGATTCAGCTGTCCACACATGGCCCTTTGCCCTGCCCTTGAGTATCCTTCTTATTGTTGCCTTTCTAGGAGCCTTTACAACAAGCAGTTAATCCTATTACAGCTAGAGCATTATCACAATATCCTGCTCCTGAAGGGCACGGGTCTCCTGTATACCCTTAATGGTTCAAATAACTTTAGATGCCTACGTTAAGACAATTGAATCATGTCCTAAATCTTCTAAATCTCTCAGATAAACACCTGGATATAGACACAAAATGTAGGTGTCTTCATCTGTGAGATGAATCTACCCCGAGACTTCAATGAAAAGTAGGCGATATCAGTATTTAGATTTTGCATGGTTTAGGAGCAACTTCAGGAGAGCTTTTCTTATTTATGTATTCTGACCATTTCTTGCCCTCCCCATAGGTGCATCTCTTCAGGCTTCTGCAGCCAGAGTTCATGTTTGCCTTGAATTTTGTAGATGATCTATACTTTTCCTCTCTTTGGAGCACAATTTACATTTTCATCCTTGTTGTTGGACCATAAAACGTAATAACAATGACACTAAAAGCGGATCACCACTGCCTGTGATTGATTCCCCAATCAAAACACTACAAAGGTCAAAGTCTTGGCAAACTCAAGTGCAGTAGCCACAACTCATACAGAGTACTGGACCTGCAGCTGAACTGCAGCTGAACTGATCTGCAATTCTTTGAACTTCAGCCTCTGGCTGATCTTCCTGTTGCTTGGGGGGTCTTGATCTCTGTAGTGTCAAGAGATGTTGTTGGGATCCAGGCTTGCTAAAGCCTCTTTCACTGCTCATATAAAATCATTATTCATTTACTAGATCTTTCAGTATCTTCCCTTTCTGTCCTCCTCCACGCCTTACCCTCCGTCTCCCCAAAATAATAACCTTTGGACTCTTCGGCTATTAGGTCTTTCAATACATGTATTTGTTTCCCTGTTCCCTCCCAAAATATGACGATACATTCTCCCAGCATGACAGAAACATTTAAAGACCTTCTGTATACCACTTTTTTTTTTTTTTAAAGATCTGTTTAAAGGACCCATTGTAAAAACATCTGTGTCACCATACACAGAAGAACAATAATTAATATAATCATGACTTGGTCATATGGAGGTCTGAGCCATTATTACACACACAAGAACCAGAGGGAAAAATATCTAGGCCAAAATAAACAAATAAATAAAAAAGCAGAGAGTTAATGAGGCAGGGAAAGCTGCACTGTGAAGCAGAGAAAAAGCTGCTTGGAAGATTTCCACTATATACCTGAAAGGGTCACATATTACAGTAGGATCTTACAATCAAATGTCTCATGAATTTACTTTACCACACAATGCAGGTGAAGGAAACTGTCATAGTTATCATCTGGTCAATAGACCATAATATTGCAATGCTGAGGACAAGGGAGACAACTCCAAAATGGGCAAGCCAGATCCTGTGAAAAACTCTTAGTAGAAGTTGTCAGGATTGTAGTTTTATCCACAATTTAAAGGCATTTAGGTCCTTAATTCCCACTGATTCCAGTACTTGTGTGAATCAACCCTAGAAAGGAATAATACCTGAAAAAAAAAAAATGTATAAAGACATCTAACATACTCAATTCTACCCTTTTCAGATTTATTTAAACAACATGGTCTACATATTTATAGAATCTGACTGTTATTGTTTACAATAAATTCTCATCGACCTCTCAATGAGAAATCCATTTGTTCATGCCTCAGAAGAAAGAAGCATTCAGGCTTTCCTACACTTGAAGTTCCTCTACCAGAGAATGAGGCATTTCAGTACCAGAAAAAAAAGCAAGAAAAACCTTGCAGGTGCTACCACCAGTCCTTAGTAAAAGGAATAAACTGTGGGGATCTGTATGGTGTTGGAATGTGGGCGAAGCTAACCAGCAGCAGTTCCATGCAGTCCGTGATTTGGAAGATGTCTAGCAGCAACACACATCGGGTGCTGGGAGGTAGAAGAGAAGAGAACATAATTTCCCTTTGTACTTCGTCCTGTCTTTTTTTGTCCAAGTCAAAGAGGGATTGAATGTTGAGAGGCTGGTCACTTACATTGGTATAAACTAGAAACATCTCCACTGAGGTATATGATTTTCATGTTCCTTTCATATTGCAATGCTGCTTATACTCAAACAAAAGATGTGAAAAGTGCTGCTATTTAAAAACAAACAAACAAACAAAAAACCTTCTATCCTGAACTAAACAGGGTGTGATCTCACAGGGCATCCTCTGCTCCACAAACATTTGTACAATTTTACCATGAGCTAAACATGGTCAGCGTGATGCAGGCTATCACTGAATTTGCAACTTGATCTTGTAGGGGGTTAAGGGTGCAGAGAAATACAGCACAGAGCAGCCAAATGCGCACTCGTGTTTAACTTGGTAACTTCACTGTGTATCCTTTGCCTAAGACACACCAAATTTGCACAGACTTAATGAGTTGATCAGGCCCATGAGATTCACTTTGGAGACATATTATAACATTTTCCAAGGGGGAGGGGAAACGTATAATTACTTTGATAGAACTAATGCAGATTCAATAAGCAAAATGTTGGCAATAACTTAACCACAGAATGTGGAGAAGTTAGCAAAAAAGACACTAGCAATTATTTAATCACATCATCTGGAGGAGCTACCTATTAGGATATCAACAATTATTTAACCACACCATCTGGAGAATCCAGTAAATCTGAGTTCTTTTGAATATGTAACTGTAGTTTCTAGAGATCTGGTAAAAAAAAACACAGTATCCATTATTTAATCATAGTGTCTGGAATATTAACACAACTAGCAATTTGGCTTCAGGATTTGAAGAAGCAAGCAAGAAATATCATCCCCCAAATTTCCCTTCAGTGTGTATACCCTTTAAGGTAGAACCAAACCTGAGCTCAGGACTGTGTTCCCCATGGAATTGCTGGCAGATTTTTTTCCTGGCTGAAAAAGAGGATTTTTTCATTGAGGCACTTGCAAAGGAATGAGATGACCATTGTTTTTAGGATTTTTCACGTATCATAACATCCTAGACAAGTCTATGAAAATTGCTTTTTCTGGTTTCATTTCTGTGCATTGGGTATAAAAGCACAAGAAAAGGGTTCTGTGGTTGGTTTAATGATCTGGTTGCTAGCCTGGGACTTCAAAGACACAGGATGAACACCCTGCTCTGCAAGGGCGTTTCTGGGTCACCATAGCCAAATCACACTAGCTTTCTATGCCTCTATTCGCTTGAAGAATGATGAAAGTGCTATTCTGCCTTGCGGATCAAGATAATAAAGAGCATGAGAGATGTGAAGTGTACTCTAATGGAAATCTGAGAGATATCCAAGAGAATTTGATTGGAAGATGGCAGTTGACCAAGATAAAACGGCTCCCAAACCAAAATTAAAATTGCATCAGCAATACTTTGGGATGAATAATATCCAAACCTGCCAAAAAAATTTGAAAGATTCCCATTAGGAACTTATCTTTTATTTCAGTGGAAGGAGGTCTTCAGTTTATATGGCCTCTGCATTAGAACCAGGTTTAAATCTCCAACAAAAGTTTGCAAATATGATCAGATGAGCACTCTGAGTCAGATATGTTGACTTGCACGTATTAAATATAAAGAGCTTTGTGTATCGTGTGGTTAAAAAAATGACAGAAGACTCAGAGTGTGGATTAAGTATGCCAGCTCCCTTAGAGAGTTGCAGGGAAATGAATGCAAATGATTTAAAGCCAGAGAGATTTAAACTCCGAAATGCTTCATTCAACAAAACTCATTTCAGATTGCACCTATATTTGGAGGTTGTTCAAATCCCCTTACTGCAAAAGTTTTCATGTGGAAAGATCCACAGAGCATTTACATTTCTAGTATGGGATACACCACAGCTCTTGTCCTGATAGCAACAATTAGTCCAGTGACTTTCTCACCCAAAAGCTCGTGTGAAATTTGCAGTGGGGGTGGTATCTTATCTCATCCATAGGTCTTGATACATCATGTGTCTTTATAACAGATTGGTTGCTGCAAAAAAGGCTGCCAGGGAGAGGCTGCTGACATACTTCCTTGCACACCTTACACTCCGACCTTCGTTAGCGCTGTGTTCGGGGCAATGGGCAATGTGAGTATGGAGGTATTCCTCCTTCCTTTGACGTGAAACTGATATCTGTAATATTAGTATTATAATTTCATCATAGAATCATAAAATGGTTTGGGTTTGAAGAGACCTTAATGATCATCTAGTTCCAACCCCGCTGCCATGGGCAGGGACACCTTCCACTAGACCAGGTTACTCAAAGCCCCATCCAACCTGGCCTTGAATACTTCCAGGGATGGGGCAATTTCTGCACAAAAGATGCAGAAATGCATCTACTCCTTGAAATTTCTACTCCTTGAACAGAATAGATAAGTTTAAAATGAACAATATGAAGTTCAGTATGGTCAACAAGAAAGGCTTACCATCTTGCCAACCTCAGTGACCTTCGGTTAAAGAAACATCCTGTAGAGCAGTGATCCAAGCCCACAGACTTCCACTTTCTTGAAAAATGCTGATGCTTCTGTTCTGTTTGGAGCAGCAAAGGAAGACTCAATCTTTGAAAGGTAGGAAGGGCCCCACATACTTGCCATAGTCTAGGAGATAGTTCATTGCTGAAATACTTACTTGTGTGTGTGAATAGGTGCTTAGCTCCTTGAAGGACAGCATGTAACTCCCTTTCCTCTGTTATTGTCTACTCTCTGCTGTTTTTATAACTCTTCTGATAATCTTACTCCAAGGCTACTTGGAGTCCTATTGACCTTCCCTGGCCAGCACTAGTACAGGAGTAATAATAATGTCATGCTAATAGGAAATAGCAGGCTTGGAACTAGCCATTCTGGAAACTCAGCGGGACTTTCTCTGAAGCAAAGGAGAGTCATACAAAAAGAGACACTGTCTCCTCTGCATGCCGAGAGATCCTTCCCCTCTGGCTCCACCACCACCTTGGCGGTTCACCAGCAAGGGAGCAGGATGAGATCTGCAGACAGCACAGCTAACCGAAAACAAGCCTAGGGATTGCTTTGTTACTGTTTGACTCTGCCCCATGCTTCTTCTCTTCCCCCTCTCCTTCCTCTTAGTCAGATTGCTGTCCTCTCTGGCTGACAGCACACAAAGAAAGTATCCTCCAATGATGAGTGCAATGCTCTGTTCCCTCTCTTCTCTCTCTGCCACTTAGCACAGTGCTTTTCTGTCAAACACTATTGCTCCCAGATTAAAACAATATATGACAAAATGATACCCGCTGACTATTGACACTGGCAATTATATAAGAATTAAATGAGCTGTGTGCTTTGGACGAGCTTCAAAGGCCTGTGGGATTCCCACACATGCTCAGAAAGCTGTGGGGTCCTTTTCAGTTCTCAGACATATGGCCACTTCCAAGCCTGTTATTTCCTATTAACATGAAACTATTATTACCCACTTACTAAATGCTTCCTGCCTCTATCCAGCCAGGAAAGAGAACATCCAAGATAACAGCATCAGAAACCCCAAGGAAGGGGGCTGGCAGATGGGTCTGTTTTCTGAGAAGCTGTGTGCAACAAGATTTATCTAACTTTCTGTTCCTCCGATGGTGGGTGTGATTGGAAGGGTGATGTAATTTGTATCAGCACTAGCTGTTTAGCTAAGCATCTGTCATAATAAGTGTATGAGCCTGTTGCACTGGCCCAAGATATTGCACGTACCATGGGAAAAGTCCTTACTAGTTAACAGGCAGGTATTAACCCTGCAAGAGCCCTCAGACTCCCTCTTGGCTCTTGCTTAGCAAATTATTTTTTGCAATGCTAACCCCAAATTCACTTAGATCACTGCACTGACTGTGTAGAAAAAAGTTTCCAAGAATTGTCTTTCCAATTACATTTTGAGATGCAAAGGACTATATAGGTACTTTATTTGATGTCCTTCACTTAATATCTTAGAGACATTTAAGAAATGGCTTTGAGGACAAGAAAAATTTTATTTTATTTTATTTTGTTTATTTATTTATTTTACAGGTGCTTAACTGCATCCTGGATTTTCTGCTTTATTCAGATTCTTAAGTCCCATGAAACTTGTGTATGTGAGGGTAGTTAAGGACGAAGATCACAGTGAGATGATTTTTAAAGTGGACAGCATGTTGTATTTCTGTTCTTTTGTACAAAAGCTACTAAATCTAAGCCATTTTAATGGTTCTCCACTTAAAAAGAGGGCATTTAGATGCATGCTTTTAGAAAATTTGGTCCTTAAGGATTCACCTAAGAATACAAAGAAACCATGTCACAAAAGCAGGTCTTGAAGTCAATCCTCCAGCTTTTTCCTACAAGGGAGCCTCACGCCTTGAAATAGATAGAAGTATTCTCCCTCATTAAAAAAAAATAAAAAATAAAAATTTCTATCCTTTAAAGGGCTTTTGGGTTCAAGGGGAGCCAGGCCAGAGCTGCACAGCAGGGGTGCCAATGTCACTTTGGAGGAGGACCCACCGTGGTTTTAATTCAGGCCCCACATTACAGTTTCAGTGGGCTACACAGAGGCTTTCTGCCCAGGGGCTGCTTATGGGTAGGCTCCTCTGACCACATCGCCCCAGTCCCTCCTGAATGGCACAGCACGGGCTGGATCACCCCCTGCACTCCCACTGAGCCAAAAAGTATGCCATTGCCCTGGGTAACTCCGAGCACATCCCCTCCCAGAGGTCGAAAGCCTCCCTCAAACAGCAGGCTGAGACCATAAGAGAAACAGGGTGGCTCAGCTGCTGCCAGCCCTTCTGTTATTCTGTGTTTCTATTCTCGGTCTTGTCCTCCCCCATGTGGACTGCGGGGATTAACCTGGATTTTGTCCATGGAGCTCCAAAGCATCATGTTTACCAGACCTCTCTCAGGTCACAGTGCCTTGGTGGTACAAATGAAAACAAAATACAGCCTGCTGATGTGGGGATCAAGAGAGGAGATAGAAATGTCATCATGGCAGTGTCTGCACAGAGAGCTAAAGCACATGGTAAAAAGATCTGTTTAATAACTCAACCTCTGCAGACACGCAGCTTACTCCTGAGGTTAACCATCCAGTGCATGACATAACCTTGTTATTACTGCCTTTATTATGGGAAGGCCTTGGGTCCAGGTCAAATCAGGCTTTCCTTGTGGCACCAGCAGGAGATGTGTGTAGCAGAAGATGGTCACCCCTCCACTCTCACCTCATCCTCCTTTCCTCCTCCCTAGCCTCCCAGGAAAATTGGCAGAGACACAAGGAGGAATTGAAACCAACTGAACCAAGGTCAGTTGAGGAGGAGTGCCTAGCACTTCCAGACCTTGTAATCACAGCAATATCTACAACAACAGGGCACAAAACCTTCCTGAAAGAGCTATTGGGAATTAGACTGCTGTGCACCCTGCCTTGACCTGCTGCTCTCTTGGAGCTCTACCAGCAGTACTGCCACTCCATGTGTCTCACCCTCTAAGCAGCTTTTAACTACAAGGCAAGAACTGATTTGGGTGGGAAGAGCCCTCTTGCTGTTTGTTTGGTGGAGTTGTCTCTTGTTTGAGTGACAATGGTCTGTGTGACCCACACCAAAGCCTCATTGTTCTTGGGTGGGCTTGAGTCTTGAAGGGATACATTTCCAAAGGGGATTTAGCTACGAGATGGCTGAAATCCAACAGACATTGCTTTGAAATTGTACCCAATTGTATATATACCATACTGCTCATGCAAACAACATATATCTCCACATGCAGAACAGATCATCCAAAATGACACGATATTGCCATAAAACCTGTTATGATGATTAAAAATAAAGTCTCTTAAAAAAAAGTTATTGATGTTCTCTATGAAATATCCAGCTGCAAAAATCACATTGAAAATGTGAGTTGTTCTTTACTTTAAGCCCACAATAACTTGAAGAGAAATTATGAATAGCAGCAATTAAATCCAGGTCAGAATAGAACTGGTTCTTCCATGACCTTATCTAAGCAATAAATATGACTGCAGTTAGTGCTTTTTGTCAAATACTGCCTAGTGAACCTCTTTGTCCCAGAACTAACCAAGGATTTGTTAACCAGAAGTTGCTACCCTTTTCCACTGCTCCTGCACTTGTTGACAGAGCAAAAAAACTGTGTAGTGAAAACACTTTTTTTTTTTTTTTTAACAGAATCACAGTATCTCAGAGTTGTTAAATTTGGCAGGGACTGTTGGAGATTGTCTAGTCCAACCCCACTGTTCAAAGCAGGGTTCAAAGCAGGGTCATCTAGAGAAGGTTGCCCAGGACAGAGTTTAGCCAGCTTTTGAATATCTCCCAGGATGAAGACTCTGCAACCTCTCTGGGCAACCTGTGTTCAACCACTCTCAGAGTAAAAGTTTTTCCTTCTGTTCAAATGGAATTTCCTATGTTTAAACTTGTGCCCTTTACCTCTCGTCTTGTCATTGAACACCAGTGAGAAGACCCTGGGTCCATCTTCTTTACTCTCCCCATCAGATATTCATACACACTGATATGATCCCCCTGAACATTCTCCCTTCCAGGCTGAACAGTCCCAGCTCTCTCAGCCTTTCCTCATAAGAGAGATGCTCCAGTCCCTTAATCATCTTAGTTGCTTCGTACTTAAATGCCAGTGTTCAAGAGGTGTTTGGATAATGTCCTTAATAATATGATTTAACTTTTGTCTGGCCCTGAAGTGGTCAGGCAGTTGGGCTTGATGATCTTTGTAGGTCCCTTCCAAACAAATCTCTTCTCTTCTCTTCTCTTCTCTTCTCTTCTCTTCTCTTCTCTTCTCTTCTCTTCTCTTCTCTTCTCTTCTCTTCTCTTCTCAACATTGCTGTCTGTGAGTAATACTGTACCACACGCATATATGCCCACGCATAGTTACCACAAAGTTGTAGGAACTAGTCTTTCCTATTCTGTGTGATGACGAAATTTTAAAAAGCTCCAATCAGGTTCATGTGTGAAAACTTGCTACTGCTGAACTTATTCTCAAAGGTTCCCTCATCTGAATGAGCACAGGGCTCATATCTATCCTTCACTGAGAAGCTCTTTAAATCCAGCAAATAGCAAAGAAATAAAATTAGTGATAAGGATGTCAAAAGATCAAACAATTTTCCAAACAGTAACCAGTAAAATCTGGAGACAAACTGGTATCAGTGGCATCCACTGCAGTAATCTTTCCATTGACTGTTTCTGTGTTTTTTCTTTTTTTTTCTTTTATTTATTTTTTTATTTGTTTGTTTGTTTGTATCTTTGTTTTACTTTGGTTGCTTCAAAAGCCTCTGACTGATAATGTGCCTGGAACAAGGAACTTGCATCTGGATGTTGTCTGTCTGCATCCAGAAATCACCACCCTCAGCAAGGATAAAACACACAGACAACTGCCATGTATGCAAGGAATACCAGAGGGAAAATTTCCCTTATCAACATATAAAGAATGACACTGAGACTCCCCTAGAAGTATCATGATTTTATTTTATTTTATTTTATTTTATTTTATTTATTTCATTTTTATTTATTTATTTATTTATTTAGGGACTCAGGAGGCCTCTCTTCTCTTTTTCTATTGTTTTTTTTCACGGAAACAGTATCCCCAAAATCTTTGCTAGGTTTCTCTTTCAGTGTTTCCTGAGCATAGAGAATCTTTTCTGCACCAGTTCTTGGTTTGTTTGTTTGTTTGTTTGTTTGTTTTTCCCCCTCTTTTTTTTTTTTTTTTTTTTTTTTTTNTTTTTTTTTTTGTTCATTTGTTTTGTTTTGTTTTGTTTTTTCTGCTTGTTTGTTTTTTTCTTGGCAGGTGATGCCTACATTTCATTTTGTGCTTGCTGGTGACACATCAGGATCAACATCTCTTGATTCCTACCTATCTCTATATGAAGGAGAAGACCGAGGAAGAAGGGGCTGAACTAAAGTCTGGTGAAGTTTACAGAAATATTGCAATGGTTTCTGGAGAAAATTCTCAATCTTTAAGTATTTTTGTGTGGTTATACTTGGAGACAATAACACCGTCACTCTAGGCAATGAAATCAGAATGTTCCATTAGCAATCTGACAAATGCTGTTAATGATACTCATAATCATATCCTATAGAAAGAGCTCCACCCACTCCTCCTCCTTCTTAGTATAAACACTTCCCTTTACAGCTCCTGAGGAATTTTGGCTTTTAAAGGAACAAAAGACTGTAGGTGACCTCCTGAAGCCTTGACACTATTGCAGAGAGGGATATATTATTAACTTGCTCATAAGCCAAGTGTTACCTCAAAAAGGTATCTCAAAAGATTTTTCCCCTGTTGATATCAGGTGGAATCTCTTCCTGAATCTAAGCTCTGAGCAGTTATTTTAGTGGCACTGCTCTCTCTTGAATCGTATGCCTTTTTTTATTTCTTGCATGTTTGCAGCTGGTTGGATTTCTGCACATCAGTTATGGTCCCTCTGAGCCTGAAATCTACTGGGATATATAAACCAACCTAGCCCAATTTCTTTACTGCTGCCATTTAACTCACTAGGGCATGTATTGGCTTTTCTTATTGCCTCACCTCCCTAGTGACACTCCACTGCGTCACACAGTGCTCCTGGCTGAAAGGAGGTGATAATCTCCTCTTTGGGCGTATAGGGAGATAAATTCCAAGGAAGTCAAGAGACTTTCCCAAGGTGGATCAGCAAGTATGTAGAAAAGCTGGCAAATGAATTTTTGAGGGTGGTTTATTGTTTGTTTGCTCTTGCAATTAGAATCCACGAGTTTGACCACTGACACTGGTCCTTAAAGTAAGGCCAAGTAGAAGAAAAGGTACAACGTGAGGTTTAAAATGCTTCCAAAATGTAACCACTCAAACCGCCTATTTCTTTCCCATGACTGAAAATTAGTTGAGACTAATCCCACACTCTGAGCTATTCATCTGCAATTGAACCCAGCTGCTAAACTCTATCATGCTTCTTTGAAAATCCCATGCACAATTTTCCCGTTTATAACAATAGGCTCTAAAACAGTCTTCATGGGTAACTAGCACTGCTAAAACTCTTTCTCTACCTTTTTTTTTTTTTTTTTTTTTTTTTTTTTTGTACTGGGAATGAATAAGAGACAGCATAAACACCTTATCCCAGGAAACTGTACCCTCAGCTAACATATGACAATGAAGGCCATGAAGACAGGACCTGAAAGAATTACTTACGGGATGTTATTCTGATTCTAATGATGCTCATGCAGAAAGTCTGAAATGCGTCTGTTTATGACAAATAAAGTCATTAAACCTAGAAGGAGGTTTAAACACAGAAGTCTGTGCCGCAAAGGTGATTTGTGTTTCAACCTTTAGCAATGAATCTGATAAAAAATATACCGTGTCACAATTGGCCTCATTGCTTAAAATTCCTCCAAAAAGAGTGAAAAGAAGCAGGTATATGTGGAGCATTATTCATTCCTTACACATCAGAGACAGGTGAGATGAATTCACCTTCAGGAGAATCTCTGCCCCTCTCTTACAATCATGAAAGGAGTGAATGGAGATCTAGTTAATGAAGATTACAGACAGATTAAGCTCACTCTTTATAGGATGCCCAGATGTGGTCAGACAAATTGCTCTCTGGACTCTTCTGACTAGATTACCACTGTTTATCATGAGAGCTCGGTCATTCATGTCACTTGGGGACCTCTACCTGAAGACACCTCTAATGACATCTCAGGTACTCTGAGAGATCTGAAATATTCACATGTGGCTCATAGATGGGCACTGGATCCGTGAGAGACCAGTACCAGTCAGAACTGGAAGCTGAGCCAGAAGGGATACCTTGAAGCTACTATATTTATATATTTTAATCCAAAAGCTGAATCCCATACATATGGTGCAATATTTTGTTTTTTTTTCTTTTCTTAAAACAATCTTAGACAATCCCATTGATTGAACAAACATACCATAGCCGGTGCTGCAGGTAACAGGATGTTGTTTTTAATTAAATGGATATGTACAATGTGTAAAATAAGGGAGATAGCTTTAGGTGTTCATGTGCATTTACATGTCTAATTATCCACTCAGCTTCTCTGTATTCTATTTTTATTTCCCATAGACATATTTTGCACCCTCTCAATCTCTTTCTTCAGTGGTACCCATCTATCCCAATGGGACCTGTTAAATGCCAGTAGATAAAGCTTTGCCTCAGCTAAGGGAAGTAAAAAATAGATATCCTCTCCTAAGCCTTCCTGAACTCCCTTAGAGACTTTAGAATTTTGGATTGTTTGCGAAAAGGTAACTGTTTATTCTCACTATGTTTTTTCTTCCCTCCTTTTTTTTTTTTTTCATCTGTTTTTATACTGATGTAAAATGCAGGTCTTCTGATGAAATAAGAATGACTACGAAAACCTACAAACCCATTTATCTGGAAATAACCCAAGCCCGTTCCAGTCTATTACAATCTATTGGGAGGCAGGTGCTGGCAAGTTTCTTCCAGAAATGTCATCAAATTAATGGCCATCAGAGGCCTTTCTTGAAGCAAGAGGGGAGGGGGTGAAAGTTGCAGACACAGGCAGGGCATAAATAATATAACTATGGCAGAAAACAAACCACCACTTGTTGTTAGTTATCGTCTTTCAGCTTGAAAGTGACAAAAAACAAACAAAAGGAATTTGTTATGTACATTAAGGTTGGAGGAGTGCAGGAATCATGCAGGTCTCAAGAACATTCAAGGAAATAGGCATTTGCCAAGTATACACTGCTGCCATAAATCTGTATTTCTGCCTGTTATTTGCTTATTATATCAGAGATTTTGTTGACAGACTGGGGAAATTCACGGAGATGAGCGACACAAAACTAAAAAAAAAAAAGAAAAAAGAAAAATTGAAGCAACTTTTCTTTCTCTTTCCTTAAAATTAATGAAGGACCAAAACATCCCCAAACTGAAAGGGTGGGGATCAACAGGCGGCCCACAGACTCCCACTACCCCAGACAAGGCGCCAGTAAACTTATATCCGGTAACCTCGGGCTGGGGCTTTCCAAAGTGATTGGAGAACGAAATACTTTTCAACTATAGCAGTCTGGAAGTGAAACATCTCCAATAAGAAGTCCCCAGGCACCTCCAGGGGACAGTTCATTACTTAAGTGTTTGTGAGAAGTGGGTTGCTCTTCAGAGGTGCATGTGTCATAAAACGGGAGTCCATAATTCCAGTTTAGACTAGATACATAGCAGTTAGGTAATGACAGTTAGGCAAGGTGATTTTCATCTTAACTTCCATGGGTGTTTTTGAAAGGTGTCTAACAAAAACAGAGCTGGGCTTTGTTGTCCTCACCCAGAGGGTGAAGTCTGAAAATGCCATGTGTCAGCATGCGTGGGTGCTCTCACTGATCGAGAGGAATGGCTCGTGCTGTGAACAGTCCCCTTGAGCCCAGTGAGATTACCATGACTTTACAGGAGTAAGCTTCTTCAGACTGAAACATGAATGTTTATTTTGTCTAGGTAAGATAGGTCTGTATCAGCATTCGTATCTTTACTGCTCGATTTTCTGAAAGGGGAGAGCACTTTGTAACTCTGCATCCACTAGGGACAGCTGAACTGCAGCACATTCAAAGCAGTTGATTAAACTTCAGTTCCTGCAAGTGAGCGAGTTGGCCACATGTCCACTGCTGTCAGCAGAGCCCAAGGGTGAGACCCTTGGTACCAGCAGCTGTCTCAGATGGCATGAGACATCTTCATTTGGTCAACTGAGTCACGCTGTTGGTCAATAAAGCTCATACGTCTCAGGGAGTCGTTACCACTTATACTGGTCAGAAGAATGACTTTCCCACTCTACTGGTTGCTTTACCAAGCAGTCCATTGAGCATCCCATACAAAGAAGCTTCATTGGATTTGAGATGCCTTATGGCATCTGAGACTTGCTTATAGTGCTGACAGATATGACACAGGACCTGCCAGGTAACCATACCATTCTGGAAGAACATCTAAAGGTCATTTATTTTTTAACCCTGAAGAAGGTTTCAAATAGCATTAGATGCCTGTTTGTGGGACACTGATTAGAGGTATGGACCTCCATTAGTTATAACAGGACTGAGACACCTATATCTTTTATGACTTTTCATTTAGTCTTGAGTTAAGGAATAATAAAAGCTAAGAATTCATTGAGAGATTAGGACAGGTCTGAAGACAAAGAAGGGCTGGAGAGGTACGTGGTGAGAGCATTCACCAAGTTTGTGAGGTTCCTACTCAGAAAATTGCATTATGTTGATCTTCCTATGTAACCTCTTTGCTGGTGAAGAGGGTTATACAATAACTACAGATCTTCCATCATTTCAGAGCACCTCTTTGTGGCCTAAAGTGCAACAAAATGTAAAAAGAAATGGATAAAAATAAATGTATTCATCATATTTTGGAAAAATTAAATGGGCTCATTTTTGTTGAGCCGTGGGAGTCAGACAGTGCTCTTTTTTTTTTTTTTAATCTAAACTAGTTTGATCAGGTGTTTAATGGCCTAATTACAAGGAAACACTTTGAAGTAGAACGGTGTAAGTGAGGGTAGAGAAGAATTCATCTGCTTCAAGATATATTCACTCTAAAACAGAGCAATAAAGTTAAGAATGGGCCCTTGTCTCTCCAAATGACACCCAGTGCATTCAGGGCAAAGTAGAATATAACTCCACCTCTGCTCCTGACATAATATTTGAATTTTGAGCTGGTGTAACTGAGACCAGAATTGATTGTGTTTTCTCTCAGGAATCCAGTCTAGAAAAGAACCGCTTAAAAACTCAGGGTTGATCCAAATTAATTGCAAGTTACAATGGATGGAGAAAAACAATAAGTAAAGCTCTGCATGAGGAAGGGATGCAGAAGATGAAACCTATGCGAGCATTATTCCACCCCAGAGAACTCTGCACATCTAGCTGCTGATTACAAGTATTTGTACCAAGGATCACATTTCTCGTTACACGCTCGTTAACTTCAGTCACTCCAGATGAGTGCTTCACCTGGGTGGAGTGGTTAGTTATTCAGGAATTACGGCTGCTTTGCTTTTCCAGATTAATACAAGGGTGATGTGGCCCAACAGTGCACCTGGTTCATGGATCTGTAAAATGCTTTTGAAATCCCACTGAGCAAAATGAGCCATGGAAGTGTCAGTCACCTTCACTAAGTATATAAGCAAGCAGGTATGAAGTTGGGAATTTTTGGAAACTCACAGCTGAAGCCTGTTGCTTGTGGCTGTTTGGATGGAAAGCCAAACAATTTGTCTCGCTTTTATATAGAAGTTAGAAGTGACATTAGGCAACTTTGGCCAATTCACACACTCATTTTTACATGCTTTATGCACAGTATTAGCAGCCGGTTTCCTGCACTGATTCTTCAAGTCGAGTGGATAAAAATGGTTAGCACCAATGATTGATGCAAAGATCAGTGAATCCATAACTCTTTTATGGCATTAATATATGCTCCCAAGCAAACAGTTTCTTTAAAAATAGCACAAAATCTTTTTTTTTTTTTTTTCCCTGTCTTTTAATAATATGGTGAGTTTCAACCCCATGTTCCCAGATCACGCCCTGATGAAATGCCAAGGTCTGGTTTCACCATGCATATGATTCTCATTTAGGAGACACATACTTAGATGAATCAACGTCAAAGGCTTATTTAAACACAGCAATTCTGCAATGAGCTAATAACTCATGCACAACAAGGTATTTCTTTTGCTAGCTCTAAACAAATTATGAATGTTAAATAAACATCTTCTTCTTGCTTAAACTAGTCAGATGCAGAGGAAGCAACCGGCTGCTTTTAATAAAAATATTGTGTAAAATGAGAGAGTCACACATGGTGAGGTCTATTTTTCTGTTTTCTAAAGAGTGATTTTAATTTTGATTGAAGCTTGGTAATTTCTTTTCTTATTTGATTTCCCTAAAGCAACGTTCCAGCAAACACAGTTTTCCCAGTTTGGATACTTAGGCAGTGCTGAGATGAAATCTCATCTGGAAGAGTTTTTGAGTCATTTGTATAAGATGTGATTGAGTGCCCATCAAAGTCAATAGGATTCTTTCTACCAATTCCAATAGGCTTTGGTTGAAGTCTCTGGGGTTTGAGCTAAAGCCCAGTGAAATTACAGAAAGACCCTCTTGAACTTAAGAGAAGGTGGTTGAGACTCCTTCATCCCGCCCTACTGGAGTACTTTCTGATAGAAGCTTCACCCAAATAAATGATTTGATATAATGGGAAATTACGTTTAAAATGTCTCAGCTTTTGAATGACATGAAAAAAAAAATGTTTTCACATCAAAGTTTGTAGTTTTTATCTATCTATCTGTCTATCTATCTATCTATCTATTTACTACTCTTAATCTTCTGAGGACAGAAGAGGGAAGAATTTAAAGAAAAGGGTGGCAAATTTTATGATTTTTTTTTTTAGTTCAGTTTTGAAAACCAAGAAAATAAATCACTGAACCATAATACTGCATTTCACAGTTACTTATTTTATTCAAAACTAATTTTCAGCAGGAGAGGACAAGTAATCATATCAAGAGTATAAAAAGTAAAATAAAATAATGATTTTTATTTTAGGCATCAAAGAGTTCTTTTTCAAATGGTAAACTGAGATCTAGTAAATCTCTAGTGATGCCATTTCAAATGTCTTGCTTTTCCAAAATTATACTCTGTACCTGATCATTGGCTTACTTGTAGCATTAATGAAAAATAGTAGAGAAGCGCATATGAAGGACTGTAACTGCATTGCAATATTTCAAATTAAAGTTGGAAAATGCTGCTGTAGGAAAATTCTTGGAAAAATGTACAAAACTGATTAAATTTCTCTCTTTTGAAAAGGAAAATTTTTAAAAAAAAAAAAGGTGAAAGATATTACCAAAACAAAAAATTCACCTTTAGTCAAACAAGATATTTAGTCTGATAAAATAAACAATAAAAAATATTGATTGACAATGTTTTTGAAGTTTTGCAATTCCAAAGCTTTTTCAGACATTTACAGTAGCTTTTTTCTTGCCCCCCCCCC
>VXAL01000824.1:188922-238814 GCA_013399475.1 Chauna torquata | reverse complement strand
AAAAAAAAACAAACAAGAACAACAAAAAACAACAGAATTTGTAATGTCTGGAAGATTGGGTAATGCTTTGCAAATCACCATCCAAAAAGCTGAAGCCTTAGCATTGACTAATTGTTTCTACAATTCATCTCATTCTTTTCAGCTTAAGTGCCCTGACTTGTATTGCAGAAGTAAAACAAGGACCTAAGCTGTTTCTGGTAATTCTAACAGCAACAGAAAGGGCTCATTCATGGCCAAAACTTTGAGGGAGTCAAGACTGATCGAATTCCTAAACACCTCTATCTCCTGGCTCCAGACACTAAATTCTAGAGATTTCTTCTCCATCATCTTGCAGTGTGTATATAAAGCAGATAAAAGTGACTGATAAAAATGACCATTGTTCTGCCCAGCCATTGACACTCAGGTTTGACACTCATTTTACATGGGCAGAGTCTCATCATTGAAAAAATCTTTTCAAGCTCAAGAGCTTTTAGATCAGACCAAATAAAGGAGATCAATAAGCAATACACTTATTTATTTTCATGCCGGAGTATGCTTGCTCCTGGTTATGCACATGGGATGGTGCTAAATTATATTTACAGTTCTCTCTGATGCCTCCTGTGGTCACAGTGAAATCTGTGCATTATCTGTTTTAACTGCCACCTCTGCAAGCAGACTAAACTCTTCCAAAGTCCAAGAAATTCTTTCTCATTGATTTCAGCATGGTTTGGATGAGATCTTCCACATTTGTGGGCCTAATTTGCTGCTGTTATTGATACCTTGGCAAAGTGTGTACCTAGATCTGTCATTGCAGCCTGGGGGATATTTTATACCTGTTTGCTCTTATTTAAAACCTCCTAACAGCTGTGAGGCCATAAAAAATCAACTTCATCCCAAGTCAAAACTGAAATGCTCAAACTCAGCAACAGTTGTATAAGGGAGGAGAAAATAGATCTTCCCCTTTGTCCCAAGACATTGCGAGTACCAGTAACTCAGCATTTTCTCTGTTTTCTCTGTCAAGGGCTTCCCCCTCGCTCTTGCTTTGGAATTTCCTCTTCTTTAGCTTTTGTCCAGGGCTTGTCTTCTTACCTTCAGGGTGACATAAGGTGCAGTTATTTGCTTTAGCTTTTGCTCTTTTTTTTTTTTCTTTTTTAATATTATTATTCATTTCCCTTGGTTTTCAATGTTCTTCAATGGTGCAAATAAACATTTCCTTGTTGCAAGCAAAGGTGCTATACTGTGGAGCCTGGTCCATGCAGCACGCTGTATAATCTTTTCCACTATCTGCCAAACAGACAGCACAGGCTTCCACTCTGGGTGAGACCCTTATTCACTGTCAATGATCAGCATTGCAGATTTAACAAATCTGAATCTTTATATTTTTTTCCTGTTGCTCAGGCTCCTTCTCTTGTCTGCATCACATCTTTCAAGTAAGCCTGAGGTAGGCTCTGCCCTTCTGTTTATGGTCCTGGATACATCTATGCAGTATTACAGAATTGTTGAGGTTGGCAGGGACCTTTGGAGATCATCTAGTCCAACCCAGCTGGAGCAGGTTGGTCAGGGTCATGTCCAGTCTGGTTTTGAATATCTCCAGGGATGGAGACTCCACAGTCTCTCTGGGCAACCTGTTTCAGTGTTCAACCACCTACACAATCAAAAAAAAAAAAAAAAGTTTTCCTTTGTTTAAACAGAATTTCCTACATCACAATTTGTGCCCATTGCCTCTTGCCCTGTCATTGGGCACTGCTGAAAAGACCCTGACTCCATCTTCTTTACTCCTCCCCCATCAAGTGTTTATAAACATTGATTAGAGCCTTTTGAACTTTCTCTTCTGTAGGCCAAACAAGCCCAGCTCTCTCACCCTCTTCAGTCTCCTAATTACCTTCATGGACTCTACTGGACTGTATCCGCTATTTCCATACCTCTCTTGTCCTGAGGAGCCCAGCACTGTACACGGCACCCCAGATATTTCACTGGTTCTGGGTAGAGGAGAAGGAGCCACTCCCTTGACTTCCTGGTATTGTTTTTCCTAATGCAGCTGTGGGCTCCTCTGCCACAAAAGCACATTTCCGGCTCATGTTCAACTTGTTGTCTGCCATGCAATATTTTAATCACCCTGACCCAGTCAAACATTATGGCTCAATGAATTAATGTATAAAGTCCCATGCTGTGGCTGATCTTTGGGGAACAGGGATCTATTGTTGTTCCAGAGACTTTAGCTCAAGGACTTTAGCTCTCATAGTTTTCATTCAACAGACTGCCCACTGCAGCTCTGGAGGCCCTGTGACCAGCAGGAGCTCAGGTCCACTTCTCCCCACTGGTTTGTGGAGCTTACAGGGAAGATTAACCTGTGGCAAGGGCACTGCTTTCAGGCGAGTCATTTCAAAGGGCCTATTTCTCTCCACAGACTATAAAGGAGGCTTGGGATGGAGACATTTACAAGACATGCATCTATTTACTCAAAGGAAAGCCAGCCCTAAGCTCCGGTGTCTCTGTCACATGGGAATATTACTATTCATTTTGATTATCAGTTCTCTGGGGCTTCTTGCAGTGAGTCTCTGTAGCACCTTGCTTGACACAGCTCTCATCTCAGTGTTGGTCTTTGGGCACTGCCACACAAGGTAGTGGATGAAACTACATCTTTCTGTTCAGAGAACCAGCTGTTTGCCATCTTCACATGAAAGACGTGTAACCATGTAAACAGAGCTGGGATTTTTGCTTGATTGCAGCAATATGCTCATTTGTTGTTTTTCCTATTAACCTTCCAGTGATGGAGCAAAGAGATTAGGAAATGAGTTGCATGAAAGAATTCTGAATGATATTCCCTATCAGATCTGGCTGTTCCTGAGGTATGTTAGAAATGAGGTTTTCAAAAGGGGGGGAAGGTTTTTCATCAGAGTCCTTTTAAACTTGGAATTCACAGATCAAAAAGAATGTGTTTCTCCCTCTTTCTCTTTCCAAAGAGTATCTAAATAAAAGGGGACATGCTGACCTTGGAAGTTACCTCCTTCTGTTTTTGAAGGAGATGAGAGGCAGAAAGAAGAGGTTAGAAGTGTGAGTGCTTTGGGGTTTGGATGTTGAACACTTCAGCCTTGTGTTGCAACACGTTTGCTAAACAACACGAGAGATGAAAAATAGCATTCTTCTGCTCGCAGCCCCTTTATCACCTTTCATATCTGACAACAGAACCGCGAATCATGATTAGCTATTAACAATTAAATAAGATAAAGGGTGACCTGATGAACCCCATGGTGCTGGAAGAAACCTTGCAAAGCATCTAAGACTTAGCTTGATGCTAACCACTGCAGACAACAGCATTTGTACAAAAGGATCATGTCAAAAATAACCGACATTAGAAAAGGCATTAGTTCTGAGCAAACCTAATTAATAGCAGGCTCTGTTTGTTTCACTTTCCAATCTCCCTTACTATATGCCTTTATTCAAGATCCAGACAAGCTGATAGAAAGACTTCCAGCAACTGCATCATGTGGATACTTTGGCATGTCTGGCAAACCAGAGGGTGTCTACTGTGGCAAGTGTTACATTGCCACAAGGAAACCATTGAGAAGACTTTAAAGGTCTGACCCAGCAAATCTGCCACTGGATGGGTCAGAGACCAGGGATACAATTTGATTCAAACACAGTTGGAAGAACTAACTTACAGACTAACAGGAAAATGTATGGAGCTCATAGAAGAGACTGTGGATTCCAGATCTGACCAAAGGAACTGATGAATATTTAGAAGAAAAATATGCTTTGGATACAATTTAGTTCCCTAAAATAAGGTGTCTAGTGTCTTTTTATATATTCTCAGATATTTCAAGTCTCACTCAACAAGTGTGAGTCTCCCAAGTGCTGGCATAGCTTCATGTGGAAATCTCAGACTTCTCCTCTGAAATTATCTGAAACACTCATGCTGAGAGAACTGAGTCACACATGGGTTTCCAATGAGCATATTGCTGCAATCAAGCAAAAATCCCAGCTCTGTTTACATGGTTACACGTCTTTCATGTGAAGATGGCAAACAGCTGGTTCTCTGAACAGAAAGATGTAGTTTCATCCACTACCTTGTGTGGCAGTGCCCAAAGACCAACACTGAGATGAGAGCTGTGTCAAGCAAGGTGCTACAGAGATTCACTGCAAGAAGCCCCAGAGAACTGATAATCAAAATGAATAGTAATATTCCCATGTGACAGAGACACCGGAGCTTAGGGCTGGCTTTCCTTTGAGTAAATAGATGCATGTCTTGTAAATGTCTCCATCCTAAGCCTCCTTTATAGTCTGTGGAGAGAAATAGGCCCTTTGAAATGACTCGCCTGAAAGCAGTGCCCTTGCCACAGGTTAATCTTCCCTGTAAGCTCCACAAACCAGTGGGGAGAAGTGGACCTGAGCTCCTGCTGGTCACAGGGCCTCCAGAGCTGCAGTGGGCAGTGTGTGAACTCTGTATGCATGGCTGAGTTGCCCACATTGGGGTGTCTAATGTCATTTGAAGCACACTAAGTCATCGGAAACATCCCCATTGGGCTCAAAGATGGGACAAAAGAACTGGAGGAGATCTTTATACTTCTGGAGTAGCAACTGTAGGTTATAAGGAATATCTGGGCATTTCAAGTAGCTTTAGACTTCTATGTGTGCAAAACTGGATTGAGCTCAAAGTGTAAGCTCCTGTTACAGTCAGGGAAGAACCTAGTCAACAAAAAAATGTACGCGTCTTAACCTCCGAGCCAAATCCCACCTTTCCTGCTTTGGAATACCTAATATAATAGGTATTATTGCTTTTAATTTGCATACTAGTGACAGTCAGCTTGTCTGTGAAACTGAATTTCTGTGCTCACTAGGTAGCGTACTCCAAGATTTGGAAAAAACAGTTTCCTTTGTGCAAATTTCTGGACAGTGCTGCTGCAACGGCAGGATGCATAGGCAGATGTACACATGGACATACTGAGTGCACTGCAAACACAATTTTTTACAGCATCCTATCCTCTTCTGACCCCAAACCAGTACTGCCATAATCCTGTACAGCAAAATGCAGTCTTCCTCCAAACTGTTAATAAGTCTCACTTGATTAGTATTTGCCCAATCAAAGTATGACCCAATCTTGCCTGAGTTTAGTTGTCTAAAAGCTTGAGATCTATTCCATACATATTTTCTGAGCTCTCTCTGAAGTCAATGGAAAGGGACTGATCTCATCTGCAGGACGAGAGTCACCCCACTTTATATATGATAAGATGAAATGCGTCCTCATGACCTAACGTCCTTCCCTTGAATAGAGGGGGAGACTACCAGTTTCAATCTTCTTTCTTACTGTAAGGTCTTAATTTATTTGCACACCTGTAAGAG
Organism: Chauna torquata; assembly: GCA_013399475.1. Classification (NCBI taxonomy): domain Eukaryota; kingdom Metazoa; phylum Chordata; class Aves; order Anseriformes; family Anhimidae; genus Chauna; species Chauna torquata. The sequence goes on along the minus strand of VXAL01000824.1, from coordinate 233,495 downwards.
TCTTGTGCCATGTGAGCTGCCCCAGCGCAACACAACTGATGTCTAGCTGCCACTCCAAAAGGATTAAGCCTTGTAAAATTTGGGGGTATCTCATGTTACGTGATATGAAGGCCATCCATACGACTAGCATAGCCTAGACTTTTAACATCTAACTTACAGATAGCTAGAGACTAGTGAATACTATCTTTACTAAAGTTTGCAGCAACAGACGGTACTACATGTCTAGCATTTTATGCAGAATATCATATGTTCTCTTTGCAAAAAAGGATGGCATGCTTAGAGATATGGCCATTTTCTCTTGTCATTAAAACTGCTGTTGACTTTCAACTTATTCTGCTTCTAAACAAAGTCTCAAGCCTCAAACATGACATTGTTGGGTTATGACTCCACTATGTCTACTACCAGGGTGACAGGCAGGCACAGGGCAGCTGGATGTTCAGATGTAGAAGGTGTTTGCCACAGTGCCAATTTCACAGGTAAAGTCATATGAATACCTAAGGCAAACACTGAAACAAGAAATATGAAATCTCATTGATTAAGACTGATGTATTTCAGTCTGACTTCAAAGCACACTAGTGAACACATAGTAAACTGCAGAACTGTCTGGAGGTATTTTATAATACAGTCCAGAAAACCACCTGTGTGGAATTACCTCAGTTGTAAAATTAAATGAAGAGGACAGTTCCCAAAGATTTCTCTCAGGACTGCTACTAACAGTTTAATTGTCAAAGTGAAGGAACTAAGTTAGCCAAAAGTTTACCAACACAGTCGTGGAATAGGTGTCTACAAATATTTGTAGACAAATGCACAGAATGACAGGAAAAAGAGTTAAATGCCATAAGAAACAGGTAAAAATGAGAAGAGAGTAAGGGAAATATCCCAACACTGAAGTCTTTTTATCAGGTTTAATCTATCTGCAGACATTGCTGCTCAGGGCATAAAAAAATTGGAAGACCTGCTCAATATACTTCCATATGCCACAAAAAGCTCAGACATTTCAAAGTAGTTTTGCAGCTTACACATGCAAACACTAAAATATATTCATTATATTTTATCAAGATTTTAATGGATTTAATTTTCTATGCTCCTTTAAAAATGCTGGATTTGAGCTGTGGAGAATGTCAATCATTGTTGTGGTTATTTCTTCTATAATGTTATGAAAGAAAATAATTATTGAAATCCACAAGAGAAAAACAAATGAAGTTTTTATGAGGAAGGTATGTATTCATTTAGAAATTCTATTTATATTTAAAACAATCTAGTTTAAAAATCTTTACCTGCATGTATAAATAGATTTGAAAGAGCAACAGAGAACTTAATAGAAAATATAGTTTCCCAAAGGAATCCAGATGACCTTTTCCTGTTCTATGTATTGGACTGGACTGGGTGCTTAGGTACTATTTTTGATGATTTTTGGTAATGAAAATTAAAATTACATGTTGATTTTGATCCCAAAAATCCAGAAGATATTACATAATCCATGGATTTGAAAGCACTTCTGAACTAGGCAAAGAGAAGAAATGTAAGTAAAAGTTTTGGAACTTTGAGTATTTTTTCTTTTTGCTTTTTCTATTCCTCCAAATCTTCTCTCTTAAAAAGCAAATAAACAAACAAAATGAAGAAATCTAAAACACAGAGCAAAAATTCTCTGATGGAGGAAAGGGGAAAAGAGAACAATATTAGAGAAAAGGAAGGAAAAAGAGAGGAAATTGGACCAAAACTAGAAAATGAAGCAGTATTTTGAATTAAAATATTTTAATTTTAGCTAGCTTTAAGTAAGCATAATTAAAAAAAGCCTTTCTCTTTTGATAAAATAAGTGAATAAACAAAGAAACACAATATTCCTTAAAAACAGCTTGAAAAAAACTACTGTTATTCATGACAGAAAATGAATAAAAATGGGCCTGATCAAATCTAAATATCGTTTTAGTGCCTTGTTGTAGTGATAATGAAGACATTTTCAAAGCTTCAAAGCCATAGTTAGTGTTCAGTGGGGTAAGGAGCACGGCTGCCTCCTCCAGCCACTCCAGCCCAGCACCGCTCCTGCCCAGCTGCTGGGGCCCAGCCCAGTGCACGGGGTCCCGGGGTCTCTGCCCAGGCTGGGGGACGAGGCTGCCACTTTCCCCTTTGCAGGTTCAGCCGGTAGCAAAGCTGAGCACATCCCAGAGACACACAGACACAGACAGAGACGGGACACTGACACGACTGCTCACACAGGCTGCCCCAGCCAAGGGCTGCCTTCAGCAGCACTTGCACGCAGGACTCATGAAACACAGACACAGACAGCGAGTCCCCTTCCTCCTCTCGGGCTGGTAGAGACAGAAGTTCACTAGTGCACACACACGCACACCACTCTCCAGGTTCACAAGCACACACTCATTCACAGATCCCTCAGGCACTGACACAGCCCCTCTGTCCGCCCAGCACCCCTGGCTGGATCCCAGGCCCCCGTTGCCCAACTCACGGGTCGCTGACTCAGTGGCTGGCCCAGCCTGAAGTTCGCTGCACACATGCAGCACTCACACGCTCATCCCTCGTGCACCCCATACTTGCAAATGCCCCTGGGCGCACCAGCATCGACTCCCCACCCGCTTGATACCCTGGCCCAAACCTGAGGCCCCCGCTACTGGCTGGCTAGTCCAGCTTAAAGTTTGCTAGCGAATACACACGGACACCCTCCAAACATCAGGTTGGGAAGATACAGACACTCGGCACCCCCCAGCAGCCAGCACCAGGCACCCGGGCTGTGGCCCGCAGCTGGTGTGCAGCCCCTCACTTGCCTCACTTACGCTGGTCCCCCCAGCAGCTGGTTTGGGAACACACACCGCTTCCACCCCATGGCTGGGAGCAGAAGACCCCACTCACTCCAGTAACTGATGCTAGGACCCCACTGGCTCCAGTAGCTGGCACCACAGGCCATGGGGCCTACACTCCTGGCCTGACTCCAGTAGCTGGCACCTGGTTCATGCACACCAGTTCCCCAGTAGTTGGCACTTATCCTGTCAAGTCACATACACACATACAAGCCCACAGTCATACCTGTCCCACCCCACACCAGTAACTGGCTTGGGAGCACACACCATTCCTGCTCCAGTGGCTGGGAGTAAGAGACCCCAGCTCACTCCAGAAGCTGCCACCACAGTCCTCTGGACCTACAGCCCTGGCCTGCCTCCAGTGGCTGGCACCAGTTTCACTCACACACATACAGAGGACTCGCCAGGAGCTGGCATGTAGACTGTGCAGCACACATACACATGGCAGAGGGTTCAAATACACAGAGTTAAGAAAAGATTTAATGAGAAAGTATAAGAAGATAGGAAAGACTGTGGTGATCCCATGCAGGTCTTGGCCAGACAGGCTAGCCCCGTTTTACACATCTGGCCCTTTTATATTTTTTTCTACCTATCCCCCCGTCTTCATTCCTCCTGCTGCCCCTTTCCCTGCACACCTCCTATGAGTTGCAGCACTCTGTTGTTTCCGCACCCTCCCTGTCCGGCTTCCCCCTGGTTCACATCTTGTCAGCTGCAAAGTTCAGGTTGATCTTCCTCAAAGTGGTGCCTGCAGTTTGATAGTTCATCAAGTAGTGTGACTGCGAGGTTTGTTTCTTGTCAGCGTCTCCATTTTTGCTTTGTCAGGTCTGTGTCTCAGCATTTTGTTTATTGTTCCCCCTTCTTTACTTCTTATTATCTCAATCCAGAGATCCTCACTCAGACGACTTTGCTTGAATCAACATTCCCATGTAAACCTCTTTTCTTATCAATGACCACAACTGACCAGGTTTGGTTTCCATCTTATTATCCCTTTGTTGCATTGGAAAAGCTCCTTAATCAGATACCCTTAAAGAAGCAGACACTGTCCTACATATCCTTACGGTTAGGGATGGGATCCATCTGAATAAGTTAATCATCATTTCTAGTTAATGGAGATTTAAGCTCATCTCTAGACGTTTTCTTTGTAAAATTAGACAAGATGAATCTCATCTTTTGTTGCTTTCAGCCTCTTGTGAAAAAAAACTCAATGGGTGTTAAATACAAGAAATTTGTTCAAAAGAAGACTGTTGTACTTGCAGTATTGTCCTTCATAGAAAGCTGGCAATAACAGTAACTGTGATTTTAAAGTGATGATAATTTAGCACTGATTAAGGGCTGTGCCATTTCCTGTGAATAAATATCTTCCTAGCTCATACATCTGGAATTTGGACAAACTTGGATTCACTTCTTAAATTTTATTACTGTAAAATTTCTTGTTGTGATAGAAAATGGAAGTGAGTGGAGGAAAAGGAATTTAAATTATGGTTGTAAATNTATAAACCAGAAAATCTGTCTGAAAAGAGATACGGAGTTACACAGTCCAGGATGACTTATAAAACTCATTCCACATCACTAACAACAAAAGGATCCTTTCCAGGCAGCTGAAAGTGGACAGATTCATCCAGCTCCTGTTCCTCATGCCTTTTCTTACAAACAATGACATCTCCAGGATCCCAGGGAGTGGACAAACTTATGTAAAGAAAATGGGTTGGAGAATTAACCCATGGTTCCTAAGTCTTCATTACTGGCAGGAAACTGGAATCTCTTGATTGCACCACTATTAATCAATTTAATGGCAATACAGTCACGCAGTTGGTTATGAAGTCACCTTAGGTTACTAGTTGAAGCACGGAATGACCTCAGGCCTTACTTAACTACTAAGGGGATTTTGGATAACTTAGTTATATGTGTTCATTACATTTTGGAAAAGTTCAAGAAGGGACAGGTTGGGGGAAAGATTTGCTATTTTCCTTGTCTATTGGTTTTGCTCTTGTCCTAATTTGGTTAAACACCTGTTGTGTAACTGAAAAGCTTTCCTGTAACTAGAACAAAAGTGACAATTTTTCTCTGGAAAACAGGAAAGGAATGGCTTGGAAAGCAGACAGTCAACAGCATAAATCTTATTCCTTCCAATATCTCAACGGGTGTACCGCTCCTTGCCACTAGTATGAACTCAGAACTTTGAGTTTAATTTTAGATGTTCATTTGTATTGGGTCAGTTCATGGGTAAATGCTGTGACAGAGTCCTGGCAAATACACTGATCTCCATGTTCTGCTAGATTAATTGTAGTCTAAGATTTTTACCTGTATGAACACAATTTGGATTACAATGCCCTCATTTTCCGGATATTAGCTTTCTTAGCTCATTTTAAGACATGATTTAAAACAGTTATATGGGTCTTTGTTTTATTTCATAAATGTGCTAATAGAATTTAGAAAGGTATGTATTATTTTTTAACCATATTAAGATCTAACCTTACAAGCTTGTTCAGTTTGTTTTTAGAAGAAATAAAATAGTCCCTTTGAAATCATTGTGAGGTTTCTTTGGATAAATATTTTGGGGTGTAGTCTTTTATTAGAAAATGTTTTCTAATCCTCTACCACTTCTATAAAATGCAATTTCCCTTGAAGTAGCTAGTGGGAAAGAAATACTAAAGGTTATCTTTCCAGGCTTCAGTTAGATTGGGAAAGATCCTTGCCAGAAATATTTCATCATAAAACTTATTTGCACTATTGGAAAAAAGTTGGAAATATGGTCTGTTTTGATTTTTTCCTATTAATTTGTTAATTTTCCATGTAACTACTACAGGGAGCCTAGAGAAGGGTTTATTTATCTGTTTCAATTGAAGACACACCAAGCTGCAGGGAATAAATATAAAATAAAGCATGGACTAGTTTCTGCAGTACTGACTCAATATTTTCCATTTACAACTGAATATAATTTAAACTAAGCTTTAAATTTTTTTACAACATTAAATATTCCACCATTTGATTAATTTGCTTTGTTGTGAGCACAGTGAAGTGTGCTTGTGGCTTGCAAAGCAAAGAAAAAAAAGTAAATCCTGTGTTTTCATATGGACAAGTCTTAGGATTCAGATCTTAATGTCAACATTTCTACTAATTTTGCTTGCATCTTCTCCTGTAAGCAATATCAGACTGCTTTGAGAACTATGTGTTTTGTAAAATAGTCCCTGCCCCTGATATACCTGTGGCATGCAAGCAAACAGAAACTGGCTGTATCTGTCAGAGCAACCTGGACCAGGATAGTCTCTCCAACACAGGATGCTAAAGTGAGTATAGACGGAAAAAGTAGAAGAAATTCAGAAAAAATATAGAGTTACTTTCCCCCACCACACCCTCCCGGCTTTCAGCAATCAACTTTATAGACTTCCTCAAAAAATCATGTTTAAGTCTGTGTTGGATTTCTCCCCTGTGATGTGGCCTAGCTCTGTTTCAATGCATTTTCGCTTTTCCTTTCAGAACATCTGGAAGCAACAAGTCCCTTTTTTTTTTTTTTTTCCCGGAGGAGTGTGAAAAGGGGCTGCCTTTTGCCTCCTGATCACACTGGCCACCGTTAACGTGCCAAATGTGCTGATGTGCCAAAGAGTTTGAGAATCCACTTGATTTATTCCCCCATCTGTAATCCTGATCCACCTCTGTTTCCTTAGCCTTGAATCAAAGTATATTTCATTGGAAATTATGCAATTTCAAGTAACTTGAAAATTATAAACTTGATATCTCTGATTTTAATAGAATTTTATGTTAAAAAAATGACAGTTCCAACTGCTTAATAAGTGACACAATTTTAGCAAAGAATTGTGACCAAAATAAGCATTGTTAGATAAGCTTAGAAAGCTTTTACCAACTAGATTGAAGGAAATTCACTGTTGGTTTTACAAGGTAAACCTCCAGTTTGATTATAGAGCACTCTTTGCTTCCTAGGCTCCCTTACATGTGAATGCCTAGGGATGCTTAATGAACATGTCAGGTCAAACTTAATTCCACCTAAAAATATGCCTATGCATCACATCAGCCAGAATGCTCTACTGGAGCTACCAGCATGAGGCTTCTCAGAAGGGGCGTCCCTGGGCAAACACCCAGCCCCTCTCATCCAGGAGTTTTCATCCAAAATCCCAGGAGAATCACATGAGATTCATCTGATTAAACATGAGCACCTACAAGGAAGATGCAGTTGTACCCGAACCTCTGGTTTCTCTTCATATTCAGAGAAAGCTGAAGCAATCCACTCAAGGCAATCTGGGGTGCAGTTCATCACTTTATAAAACTTATATCAAAAATTGTTCAGAGCTGCTCAGTAAAAGTCAATATTGTTCTCCAGTAGATATAAAGTAGTCTTAAACTTACTGTAAGTACTTACCATGCCGATATGAAAGATAGGATTTTGCCTGGATTACCACCCCAGGTGGCTATTTTGGATATAGCAATTCAATCCCTCCTCTGTTCATGCCCTTTCATCCATCTTTTAGCACTGGAATTTTCAGTCATTCTGGCTGGTTTGTACGTGGATCTCCAGCTAAAAAGCAAAGCAATCCTTCCTCCATTCCTTTTTCTAGGCTCTTTTCCAGAAGAGAGATGATAGGGCTACAGAAGAGTCCAAAACCATACACCATGAGCCATGATTGCTGCTCTGTCACATATGCCAGACAACTAATCCAGTTGTCTCATTATAGTCCTCTTCCATACAGGATTTATCGTTCCTCTATGATGCTCCTCATGAGGCGCTTCTCCAGAACTCTTCCTTTATTTCTTGACTTTATTCTGCCACTGGAAAAAGGGTCATTTCATGTACTGCCCTCTTCTTCCAGCAAGCTTTCTGCTAAGCAGTTTTTATCCCTCAGGTGACAATCCCTGACAAGCTCTGGTGTAAATGGCAATGGGGTCATGCTAGAAGCAGCCTGCCATGTAGTTAGCACAACTCAGTACTGTGACCTGGGACTTCAAGGGTCAACTTCCTAATCCCTATTGCTTGATCAGTTTTTCAAAGAGCCTTACAGCTGGCTTAGTATGCAAAATGGATGTCTGGCATTTATCTAAATACAGGGAAAAAAAAAAAAAAAACAAGAGTCTGACTCAAATCATCCTGGAGAAATGCACTGTAATATCACATGGTAACATTTTATATAGAAAAACTACTGTAACCAGAGACTGAATTTGCTATCAGTTGGTGGCTTCTTACCAACATTTTCCCCATATTTTTAATCAAAAGACCTAAATATACTACTCCATGTTAAAGTCTATTCCCTGCAGATATATTCTTGATTAAGCAAAGACATTTCTAGCTCAGCTCTTGGCAAAAGAAAAATCATCTGAAACTATCGATCACAGAAAGCTTAACAAGTTAGAAAAATGTTTGGACAAAAGGAGAAGGCAATAATAATAAATTGCATCTGGGTTCATAACCTCCTTGCCAACATCTTCAGCAGTTACTAAAACTTAGAGCAAAATTAATGTACAGTAAATACTGGAAAAAAAAATTTGTGATCAATAGATTTTTCATTTTTGTTTATTTATTTATTGGTAGAAATCGGAGTCTCAGCAGTGCTTGTAAAATACAAATTTGCAAATTTTTCAGCAGGAAAAGTTAATGCTGTTGTCCATGATATGTGAGACGGTGCCACGTTAGGTCACAGAGAAGGGGATGTATTGGAGATACCAGGTCGTACAATGGAAACATTTGTGGTGGCAGGTGACAGCTGCTGAACATCTTCTAGTAGGACTTTTTCTTTCCTTTAGCAGGGCTCAGTGGTGCTGCACAGAGCTGGGATCTCCTCCCTCATCTACCAGGAAGGGAGAAAGGTAAAACAGAAGTAAATGTTGAGTCTTGCACTCAGTATGGGAGACCTGGCAGCTCAGAGCTATGAAAATAGATCCCTCCACATGAGCAACAGCCAGTTGGGAGACTTGGGAACTGTGAGTGATGTGTGGGTACAGATCAATCATTTGAAGTCAGACCAAAGTCCTCAGAAAGCAAATGGTCATTGTGCCAGTATACTGTCACTTATGCCCTGGGTCACTGACAAACCTGCAGTACAAGTCAATGACACTCTGATGGCAGTAGCATTTAAACATGTTGCAAACTGCTGCATGGATTCATTTAGGCTCTAAGCTTAAACCTTTGTAAAGCCCTTTCATCAGGGCATGCTTGTTATCTGCCAAAAACTCACAAAACAAAACAAAAAATGTTAATAACACAAGGTAATAACTTCCTATAGGATCTATCATTTTCCTCTGTCCATGACTGAAATATTTTCTCTTCTCCCACCTACTCACTTGTTCATCAATCCATCTTCTTGTGCCTTTCATCCCCAAGTCTGAGCAAAGTTGGGACCAGCTGGGATCTGTTGACTACCCAGTGTTGTTGCAGTTTCACACACGTGGTTTAAGTCAAGTAGATGCTCAAGTTTTTTCCCTGAACAGTGACTCTGACCTCTAACACCTGATCTCACATGCTGGACACTTGCAGCTGCCATTCACCTTGGAAACAGTAGTGGCTTTTTAACAACTATTAGGAAAATGCCTTGTCACCCTGGAAAGGGGTCCCCACCTAGTTCAGACTGGAAGGTAGTAAGTATAGCCCACTGCTTAGGGAACCTGACAACAGGCAAAGAAAAATGGACTTAAGTCCATGGTTTAGTTGGTTAATTATTTCAATAGTTTAATTTAAAAATGTTTAATTCAGCATGTTTCTTTTCTTTTTCTAAGGAGTTTTATGAAATGACACTGGTAACCCACTACATAGGCTATGGCTCTGGGTGTGTGTCCATGAATATGTAACCAGCATCAGTGTATGAGCTAACACAAACTACATCTTAAATCCAAGGGTTTATTGAGAAGTTTGGCAACTACCACACATGTTCAAGTGTTTAGTTTTTGTTTTTGTTTTGGTTGGTTGGTTGGTTGTTTTCCCCTCAATATAAAGCTACTTTTCTTCAGCTGTGGAAGACCATTACTGCTACATATGAAAGCAAGTGCATTGCAGTTTCCATAGGCAAGTGCAAGTGTGCAAAAATATGTTTGGCACAGCTGTTCTAAAAGCTTTAAATTTTAAAACCAACTTATTCGTGATACATTGCTACGACTGCCAGTAACAACCGACCTCTGAGATGAAAACTCCCCGGTCTAATTTTAAGGTCAATGACTTTTCTTTTTAAATCCCATTTGGCTTAATTGAAAACATGTCCCTTTTCAGCTAAATCAACTCTCCAAAAAGGGCTAACATACAAAGAGAAATAATAATAAATTATTATTATCATCACTATTATTATTTTGGTTTTGTGGGGGTAATTACGTCATGACTGTTCTCATCATGATATCTGATCAAAAATGGTCCTGAGATGACCAAGAATAATGTGGACTGTTTCTCTAACCCTGATTAGGAAGCCTGGAAGAGGGTGTGGATAAGGATTGCCTAAGCAGGAGTTATACATTGAAAGAGAAACACAGATAATGTTGTATGTGTTGTGGCCTGTGGGCTGAATTTGGCCTGCTGGAACAATCTATGCGGCTCTCACTGGATCTCTGGCACCTTCTTTCTGCATCTCCTTCAGTACATGTCCACAAATGCATCTGTCACAGGACCTGAAGGGTCACACCTCCAACTCTACAACAAAGGGTAGGACAGCCCTGTGCCAGGAGTGCACACACTTATCCACACATATGATGGATGGCATGAAAGTCTTGTGATCTCACCAAAATCTCACTTTTCAAACCACTGGCAATACTTACACCTGAAGGAACATCCTTCCAGCCATGTGGAGGGACAGGATGGAGGACTGCCGCATGTGTCCATGAAAAGCTAGGTGGTTCAACCTGGTCAAAAGTGTGTGCACCAGGGATATAACAGCAACTGTGTTTTTATTGGGTAAGTATGATCTGCAGGATCATCCCTGTAGTTATTATTGTTATAAACTTGCAATGTCCATTCCTTAGCAAGGCTTCCAAGGAGCATGAACACAGAATGGAAAGCTGCTCCATGTCCCAAACAGGGCACAAGCTAAGAGTAAGACAAAAGGGACCTGCTGGACAGGAGAAAGTGCAAACGGGCACAGACAGACTAGAGCTGGGATTCATCTTCCCCAGCCAACACTTCCATCTCATCTGGTTGCCCTTGTCTCCTGTTATAATTCATGGAGATATAGCTAACACTGTGAAAGGAGTTTAAGCTGCAGTACATCTCATCTTAAAGATGTCCAAAAGAGGTCTGCTGAATCACACACAAAAGTGCCTGTTTCTCTCCTTCAACTAGGACAAGAGGTTGGAATGATGGTTTTAGATGTAGATACTTACAATGCAGGCATATGTCTGTTTTTGATCAGCTAAATCCCACTGTACTGAGTAGCAGAAGAGCACAACAGCTGTTACTCACATCAGAAAACTAAGCGGCATCAAGTTGTTTGTATGCCTTCCACAGAAGGAGTGCTGTAAGGGAGGCTTTGAAGAGAGATCAGTATGGGACCTTTAAAAATGTTTGCAGACAGCTCCTCTTGTATTATGGACAGCATGGCAGAAATTACATAGGCACTCTAAAAATACAGAAAGTAGGAGATGGAAATGGTCATCAAGAGCTGACAGAAAGGAAGAAGGAGCCTCCTAATACTAAATTAAACATAATACCAAGACATATATATAAAAAAAAGTCTCAGTTTCTTTCCTTATTATACATGACAGTGATCATAAACAAGCACCTCTAAAAAAAAGCAAAAACAAACAAACAAAAAAAACACTAGATCAATAAAGTTAGCACAGGAAAATGAGAACAGTAAAATAACTGGATATTTAAAAAAAATTCTTTTAGGAAGAACTGTGTATTCATCCACATTTCCTGCCTGAGACAGGGTTTAAAGTAAAAATATGTATTTCTTTTTGTCTGGAGAACACACAGTACTTTACAAAACTTTGGCTTAATCTTTAGCTCCTCTAAGTCAGCTTTGCTCCCCTCATAATGAGTGCTGTAATGTTAATTGACACCAGCTGAAAATCCAGTCCTTTGGGTACAGCTCCTCAGAGATTCATTTTGCCTCTGCACTGCACAACCAAGCTGGTTACAATATTTTTTGTTTGTTTGTTTGTTTGTTTTCCATAGAAAATACTGATTTTTGGTAAAAAAAAAAAAATCATTCATCTGAAAAATGAAAGCTTTTGGCTAAAGCCTGAAAATACACATTTGGAAAATGCTGCAGCAGTTTCTAATTGGACTGTAATACTAATATTTTCTGTACCCACTCACTTCCCTGGACCAGCAAATACCTTACAGTCTTCCTCCCTGTAGAACATCATGAGAATACTTGGCGCTACAGCATCATGGGAGATGTAGTCTCACTGAAAATTTTGGCCCAGACCAGGAAGGGGGACTTGAGGTACCAAAAATACAGTTCCCACAAAGTCCTACTGTGCTTTGTCCTTAGGAACATTTGTGGTCTTTAGGTATTTCCTTTTACTGCAAATACTGAAATATGCCATGGAAAGCAAACACTTTTTGGAAGGATGAAAATGTTCTTTTGCCAAGAATCTTTATATTCTATCAGAAAGCAGTCTGAGTGGAAACATTTCCACCAAGCTCCGCAGAGACGTTTTTGAAGAAGATGCTGTAGAAAACATTGCTTAGCTGATGGTGAGTATTGAGATGTCTTCCAAACAAATAACTCTGATAAAAAGGTGTTGTGATTAAAGATGTCTCTACTTCAGATAGCATAATTTTACAATTTACCATATTGCAGATTGGAAGCTGAAAACTGTAAAGAGGTTTTGTTTAATTTTCTTTAGTCTTTCTAGAGTAATATCTGCAAGGGGAGGAGAAACTCCTCCAGTTTTATTGCTGTGTACAAGTTAGGACATGGGATACATTATTGATGAACAAGCATGGTCAAATTGTCCTTCCTTCCAGGCTTGATCATTAAGTGAAGAGAATACAAGTCACTAGATTGGCAGCACTACTGAAAATGCACAGCACCTCCTATCCCCTCCTTCAGTCTGCTCAAACTTGTGACTTCAGATGTGTTTCAGATTAAACTATAATAGACATCACAGTCATCATGATAGAAGCAAGTTTATTGCTTTAGTAAAAAAAAAAAAGATAATGAACAAGCAAACAAACAAAACCACTAGATCCTGTTTCCTTTATGGAGCTCCTGGCCACTTCCTTAATAAAAATAAATACAAAAGATTACGAGAATATCACTGTTTAGGAACAATACTGAAAAATCATCATTCCTGTGTTTCCCTCAGTCTTCTTCCGAAGCTGAAGATGAGAAATGACATGTGGCACCATCATTTTACTCTGACAGCAAGAAGGGATGCTGGTAGTTGCTGAAATGTATTCCTGAACATGATTTATGACAAACAATGCAGACAAACCTTTTTGAAAGAATGGCTCAAACATGCTTGCCTAGCAATGTAGCGAATTCTGTGCTGTTCACAAATTAAGATGTCTTTGGGCCTCGTAAGTCTGCAAGGACCAGGACCAGGGTTTTCAGCATCATCCAGAAAATGGTGTTGCCATCCTAATGGTGTCCCCTGGGACCATTGTCACATAGTTTAGGTGAACAGAGGCCAAGCTGGGACACAGCTCCTCTCACTGCTTGGGCTTTCCAAGTGTTTTCCAGCCAATACGAGATTACAGTGTTTTGACAGTATACGATGTTTTGGCTATAAGTAACCACGAAGTCTTTCTCCATGGAAACTGGTGCACTAAGACTCACATGAATTCTGCACAGGGCAATTGAATCACTCTATGTTCAGAGGGGACATCTGTAAGTCAGATTCAAATATGCCTATATTCACATTGATGGATGTTTATCTCACTTTCTCGTAAAGACATCCAGTGATGGAAATTCCACATCCTTTCCAGGAAACTCATTCTAATGTTTCCCACTCTTCAGCAGCAGAAAGATCCCCTTAGTATCTCATGAGAGCACAATATTCTCAAAAGGCCAGTGTCTGGAAGAGCTGTCTGAAGGAGGGTGTGTTTCTTGATTGCTTTCAGTGTCTAGGAGGCAAAGAGAGGAGTATTTTTATTACAACTTTTAAGTAATCCCTTGTTTGCAGTCTGTATAGGATTCCTGGATATGTAAACCATCTTCTACTTACCAGAAAAACCACCCACAAAACCAATAAGCGCACATTAATTTCCATTTCTCATAACAGTCAACTAACCTGATAAGGGTGGCCACACTTTATTCAGGGCCTCTCTGGTTGCTTTTCAGTCTGGCAGTGATAAGATTCTTGGGAAATCACAGCACAGAAAGCAGTTCATGTGGATGGGCTATATCACTCCAGAACTACTTGAAATCTTGCTGAACAGAGATGGAGCATAGCCATGAGGTTATAAAACATAAGGTTACTTCTTCCAGGAAATATCCCAGGACAGAATAAACTGATCAGTCAGCACTTTCACTACGATCTGGGGAAGAATAATTCTGTCTTTCCCTGTTTCCCTCCAACATTCACAGAGATTATAAAGAGACGACAAGCTTCAGAATAACGGATGAGGTCATGAAAACCCTGTAAAACCCTCTCTTGCCATTGTACCAAAACCACTGTAAGTGGTTACATTCAGTTAGTTGACTTCTTGGAGAAGCTTAGCACCTGCCTCCCATCAGTTTCAAAGGGCTCTGACAGCAGCATCCCACCAGTGCCCCTGGTCATCAGGATATGGTTCCTTCTCCCATGCCCAACTGGGTTATTGTCCTCTGGCCTCTCATTTCCTGCCTCAGGGGAGAAGACATCAGATTGTTGGGTGGGAAAGGGAGTTAGCGTTAAGCAAACCTAATCTACAGCATAAAGCCTACTCCGTGGGTTCAAAGAGCATGTCAGGCAGTGTTTGGGACACAGTGATAGCTCCAGAATGGACCCAGACAAGACTGGTGCATTGCCTACCACGGTAAAACACATCCTGGCCTTGACAGTGCCTGCCACCATCATATAATAGGGGATGGATTTTGTGCTGTCAGTTGCAACCTAAAAGCTTTTCCATTTATAATCCCTTGATGACATATGTTTCTACACTTCCCAGTTGTGCCTGTCAGCTCTATTCATTGTATTCCTAAGGAGTGTCTGAACAGTGAAATCATTATTCCCCTTTTACTTATTGCTGAGAAACATCTTCTTGCTGGGACAAGGCATTTTTGTGTTCTCCCTTTCCATATAGATATGCTGCACATGCTGGCTACAGTTAGGAGGGACTGGACATACAGCACACAAGTTCCTAGTTCCAGGCCAGAAAAGCAAGCTCTCAATTTCTTGCACATTAAGTATGGGAAAAGCATTCTTGCGGGAAGGTACTGCAAGCCTATGGGCTTTCTGCAAGGAAAGGTGAATTAATTACTAGCAAAGGAGTACAGAAGGGCTGATAGGACTCCCTGGAAATGGAAATCCAAGTGTATGGAAGGATACAAGAATTTTTGTATTGTGTAATCTACTGGTACTACTATGAGGCAGTCTGAGGTTTGTTCATAAGTAAGTTAGAGCATTGAAGAGGAGAACATGATAATAAATTTGTCTAAGCTGGTCATAAGTTAATGTAGGCTGTGAGTTAATAAAAGCTTCCTAATAATGACAGGAGTCCATTCCTGGAAGAACCTTCTCTCAGTAATGAGGGAAAACAAGATGAAGAGAAGAAAGGTGGATGATGTATTGCATTAAGAGATGTCAGGCAGCAAAGTCCAAGGATTTCCATTTTAATTCTGCAGTCTTGTCAGGAGAACCTTCAGCTCCCCTTCATATGACCACTTCACATTATGACATAAGTGATAACTAGATACAACTGATGAACTATAACCAAAACAAAGAGACAGCACATTTGAAAAAGGGACAGGCTCCACTGACCCTGTTCCTTGGACCTGCCTTGTCATATGGACTTGCTCAGAGATCCCTGCTGGTGAGGCCACTGCCTCTGCTGACCCTACTATCGTGCTTGGTTTCTCCTTCCCACAGGGAGAAGAGGGCCCTCACTGCACCCTGACAGCAGGACTTTTGAGTCTGTTGGAGTTGTTCTGCTGATCAAAGACTATCTGGAAAAACTCACATCTATTAGCAGGACACAGAGTTAAAGCAGAGTATTATCAGTTCACCCGCAGTTCCCCCTAATACCAGGAAAACTTCAGTCCAGGAGACAGTTCCTGAAATACTTATTCAGATTTGTGGATCACTCCAGACCCAGTACCTCTGGCTAGCTCATTGGTAAACTTCTCTTTCTACATACTGGAATTTGATTTGGAAGCCGGTCTCCGTTCTATGTTAGCCTGACAGTATAAGATAACTAAAACTGCTGTTTCTTTTTCCATCTGTGAGTCTTTGATTGGCCACCAGTCCTTTCTATCTGCAATTGTCAAGGTTTGGCAAGTCTAATTCCAGAGATAGGTTTGGGGTTTATTTAGTTTTGGGATGGCGGGAGAAGCATGCACACAGAGGAACGGTAAATTCTTTTTTTGATTGACAGCATGGGACAAATTTAAGCCAACCTCAAAACAGAATTTGCCTGGGATGCTGGCACTAACCACTGTCTTCTGGCAGAGTATCTCTGAGCTCACATTACTGATAAAGGATGGTCAGGTATCCTATGATGCATTTTCACACCCATCCAAACTTAACTGCAATTGGTCAGAGACCCTTAAAACCAAGTGGTAAAATCAGTTTGGTCTTTAGTTTTGTAGAGAAGATTAGAGGTGGTTTACTGGCACCTCACCGAGCATCCCAAGGAGCTTACCAGATAAGGTTCTATGCCTTGTGCTAATCAGGAGATCAGACTCAATGACTACAAGAGACTGAAAAGGGTATCATTATATGTAATTATCTACTATATAAGCAACTAAATCTTTCAATTCCTCCCTGCATTTATCAAATTTCATTTTAAGACCACTAAGGACTCTTGTCCCCTCAGTTACCATTAAGGAATCTTTCCAAAACATTGCTGTTCTCATCCCTGTCAATTTTCTTCTCATTTCTGACCTAAAATTTGTCATGATCTTTGAATTTCTTTGTACATTTGTGCCACTATCACCTTTTAGTATACAAAGCTTTCTGCCTTCCTAATATTTACAACCCTAGGGTATTTCTAGATTAAGCAAGAGTAAGTATTGTAGTTGTGTCATCTGTAATAGGCTCTCAATTTCCCTGAAAAGCCTTACAGGCTTTATTGCATTTATTGTAGTCTTTTCAGAATCTTTTTAAACATACGTGATCAGAGTTGTGTATCTTGCTTTAAAGAATAAGAACTTTGCACAACTTTATTTGTGTCCGGCACATTGCTGTTAAATGTGCCCCGTCTGTTGTATGATCCAGCCTTATAAACGACTTTTCTTTTTTTTTTTTTCTTGCCTGTTTTCTTGACTTGCATCAAGCCCATTCTGCAACTCACAACTACATCAGTATTCTCATCCTCTTCAGGTTCTTTCAGTGCTGAGCTCTAACCGTTCTGCAGAACGATTCCATCTGATGATAGAAATATAAAGTCACCAGTTTTAGAGTTTCCCATCCAGCCACAAACCAAACATATTTAACGTATATCACAAAAGCTCACCAGCTGGTTCTTGTTTAAAATGAATGCCATGTAGATACTTTCTATGCTCACTGCTTTTAATGTGTCCATATTTCAACCATAAATATGATTCCTTTTTCAGTCCTCCTAGCTCATGCAATCCTCAGCCAGAAAGCTCCCTTGATTCTGAAGAGCTGATGTGGATTAACTCTTTATGGTTATCTGAAAGAAAGCAATTAAGTACACAGGAGAAAATAATCTCTGCTTTGCTGAGCATATGATTCAAGCTGATGAGAATTCTGCGGAGTATCAAGAATTGGGAAGGTGGATACAGAAGCAAGGATGCTTTTACTTACATGTGTTGTGATTACCTTAGATGCTGGGAAAGAAAAATAAAACATAGCAGTCCTTCATAATAAACTACCAAAGAAGATAATACTTGGTCAAAGAGCTTATTATTTCCACGTTCACCCTTAATTAGGCAAGTGGATATATATATATGTAATCAAGAAAGTGAACTGTGACTATAATATTTATATATTTCTGTCAATAGCACAAACAAAATATGGACAAACAAATAATAGTTCAGCATTTTGCCAACAAAAACTGTTAGAGCTGGAGTGTTTTAATAGATATCTGATGTTAGAGCTTACAAAATTTTTAACACAGAGTGGTTTTGATTATTTTCTTTAGAGAATAACATAGGTATAGTTAATCTGCTGGATAATGTAACTCAACATCCATCTGGCAATAATAACTCCCTGCAGGGGGAATCGAGTGTAACAAAGGCATGACAGCACTCTGCTTCTCTCTCCTCTCCTTTGTGGACATGCCCTGACATACCTTCATTGTGAAGAGTGTAGGTGCTCTGCATGAGAAGGACAGCTATTTCTCCAGATGTGATAGGAACCCTCTAGCAGGTCTGCCTGAGTTTATTTCCCAAGCCAGCAGAACCCAACAGAGTAGCAAAGTCACTAATTTTGTGTAAATATGTCTACACATGTTAATATTCCATTTGTGGCCTAGTTCTGTTTCGTGGTTTCCTTGTATTTTTCATGCTAAGTGCAAAGGAACAACAGACACTCTGTGGGAAGACGTCCTTGTGATGGACTCTTTAACGTCTAAGTAGTCTTTTCTGGGTTGGATTCACTTACCTTAACTTTGGACCTCTCACAATTAGATGTCTAAACCACAACCAGTCATCCTAGGCTCCAAGATAAAATTAATGGAGAGAAAAAGGCACTTCCAGAACTTGCTGAATAGATGGTGGAATTGCCCTCATTTGTTTCCCTTCATTGACTTTAAAGGAGGTTTGGGGTAACTGGTTCAGACTCATATATCTCACTTTAAGACTCCTAAACTGGATCATATTAATCCCATCCCTTCTGTCAATGGAGCGTTATTTCCTCAAGAGGACTTTGCAGACCTGGTAGCTGAAAGCCGGAAATGAAGCATATCCCTTGCAGACTAAGGCTAGCAGAGGTCTAATATTCTCAGGTCCTGTCAGATGCCAAATTTCCCAAGCGGAGAAAGCAAATTTCACATTTCACATGGCTTTTCAGGTCACATGGGAGGTAGAGACCCCCAACACGATGAGTCACTTGGCAGGGCATGCCAAGTCACCCAAGGCAGAAGGTGTTACACAGCCGCTGTGGGTACAGGGCCTGCCAGGAAGTCCATGCCTTGAATTGCAGACTCTCTCCTATTTTATGATACCAACCACAAGGCCAGCTACTTGTACCTGACCTGTAGACTCACAGCGGGAAAAGGGCTGTGGCACTGGTCTGGCTGTGAGAGCAAGTGATGTGGGAATCGTGCATGTGAGCCTCCTGCCGAGTGCGTGAGACCTGGTGTGTGTTCATCTTTCAAAAGCACAGCATTTTTTCCTCCCAGAAGGCTTGGTTAAATAAAGCTAATAGATTAAAACCCCCTGTATTTGACCACTGTGATTTCTCTGACTACAACGGAATTTTAGAAAGGAGGAGAAAAAAAAATGAATGAGAGGGATATGAGAAGAGTGGCAGCTTGTTTTTACTTCTCCTGAATTATGGCTCATTTCCTTTGAAGTTCTGCTGACTTTGTACCATGGTGTGTTACAGAGAATTAATTTATCTTCCTCTTGCCTGCTATGGAGGTGCACTTCACTCTTCCTTTCTCTCTTTCTTCATGACCCCACCCCAAACTCCCCCACCACCTTCTCTCTGACTCGCCCTGCTTCATGCGAGAGTAGAAAATAATTTCACCCTTTAGCCAAGAAGTGACTCTGGACTTGGCAGGGTTGATGGACTGGTTTGTGTATATATATGTAAAAGGAGGGGGAAAAAGGTGTGTTCTCCGCATTATGGGAAACAGACCTTTGCAGAGCTTTCCAGGGAGGATAGTCAGGGGACATTTTGCCATTTAAAATGACAGCTCTATAGCAAAGACACTGGAAAAAAAAATACAGAGATAAACTGCTCACCATTTTATAGGCCTTTAGGTGGAAAATAAAAATAAAAATAAAGCAAAACAAAACAAAACTAAACAAAAACAGCAACCCTCCACTGGTTAATATTACAGTCGAGGTGACTTACATTTAGCTGAAGACTGTGTCTGTTATGTAAGTTCTTCTTTATAGCCAGGCTCATTTCTGATCAGAGGGAGAAATGAGACTGCATTTATCCTTTCCTCTGTGACTGCTCCTGAAATAAAGTTTAATACCACCGCAGCTCTGTGTGTGATTTGTAAGCAAATAAAAAGCCAGTTTTTTCTGATTGTCAGCAGGCAGATGTTTAACACCATAGACATTTCGTGAAGGTGATTTGGCTTAACTCCGTGGGGCACTGAGAAGAATAACTGGTTGTTCAGGAGGACACTTAACAATAACTGGAGATGGTATTTTCACTATTTTTCTATTTTTAACTGTTAGGTACTCTGTGGAAAAGGGAGGAAAGACAGACTTATAGAAAAGACTTTAAACCCTGCAAAGTCAGCATCAGACTGAACAGTAAAACAGACTCAGCCAGGGACACAGGACATATTTTATTCACTCATTACATTCGTTCTGCTTTTTCCTTGTTGGTGTAAAGGTGACTGTTTACTGCAGCTGAATCCAAAGACCTTTTCAGATTCACAGACAACCAGATTGAAGGAAGGTATTGAGCATGGATACAGTGATGACAGAAACTAAAACTCTTGTGTCCCACTTATTCTGCCCTGCCAATGAAAAGTCTGTATATGACACTTTAAATGAGATGAAGGCCAAATTCTGAGGACTGAGGTGGATTCAGGGATTTGGGCTATTTCTCTAGATTTGCCGTGTATTTTCCGGATGTCTTTCAGCTTTTCCTGTTTGTTCTTCCAAGTCTTCAGAGTTGTTATGTTTCCCTGCCATGAAAAATCCAGTGTACATGGAAAAGAAAAAAAAAAAGAAGGAATAAAAGATGCTGCTGAATTCTTTCCTCCAACAACATGCTCTGTGCTACCAGTGGGTGGTATAGCGCTTTTGCAACAGCTGTTGACCCTAGTCAAGGATATCAATGCAAATTCCTGTTCTGGGCAAATCCATTTAATATCTGAATAGTAACGAAAAGTAGACTACATATTTTATGGGTACCACAATTTTATCTTATTTAGCAGGGATACTGTTGAAATTATCAGCTGAAGAATCAAGTCTGACTTAATAGATAAAGCTGTAGGATCTTAGAGTTTAGCTCATGAAGGCTCTGATCATGTTCTTGGTTTGTTGAAGTTCATCCCAATTTTGCACTGTGCTACAAGTCTGACCAGTTCAGCATTTAAACAAATCCTGTGCCCAGGGAAGGAAATATGGATAAGAGAAAATATAATACGTAAATTCAGTTGAGCCTACCTAATATTTTTTTCCCTTATCCATCGCTGTCTTGAAGTTTTGAAGGGTAACTGCTGAGACAGCCTTCCAGTGTATTGCATCTGCTCCCCAGCTTTTTCCTGGAGGGACGGTTACAAAGGGGTTAGTTTAATTTAGACTCCTAGCTGAGATTTTTTCCTAGCTACACCTCTTCTTGCTTCAAGCATTTAATTGAGACAGTATTTCTGCTTGACTTTTTTTTCACTGATAGTGAGAAAGGACCAATACCAGGTATCTCATGGGTAGAGCTGCCTACTTCTGAGACCAAAACTCTTACAAACAGAATCCAGATGTCTGTGACTATGTCTGGGTTTCATGCCAGTCATGCTAGTACTTATTGTAGAGAAGATGGACACTTCTTAATTGAGATATTTATTAATTAAGACACATTCTTAGTGTGTCTTTCATCTATATTCAAATTCATTTCAGTCATTTTTTTTCTGGAGGAGTGGGAGGAAAGTCTTTGAGAAAAAAAAAAGTCCCCCAGACGGAACTTACACTCCTAGTAAGAACTGGAAGGCACCTGGTGCAAGTAGGTTTACCATAACGTTGGGTCCGCCAGGCCTTTTATAGCCCACCTGATTCCCTGGCAACTCACAGCTTCAGGTGTGAGTGGTGTCTTAGCTTCCAACATAGTTTTCATTTTAATATTTTAGTAACAACTGAAGCAGTGTGTCTTACTAAGTTAATTGTTCACAAGAAAGGGTTTAGGTGAAATATAACAAAGTGGGAGGAGTAGGAGGTCTGATTAAACGGTCTAATTCCACTTTGATTTTAATGTCTGAGAAAGCTGACTTGACATCTTCCTTGTGTATCTTTCCATAGGGCTAATTTTTCCACGGGACAGTTGGATCCTGCTGCCCTAGATGATTTGATCAAGAAGCTAGAAAGAAACTCCAGAAACTTGTGTTAAGTCTTGACTCTACGACAGCCTTCTTCACTAATCTTATGCAAATTATTTAATTTAGCTATGTTTTAGCTCCTAGTCTGATTAGTGAATGGGACATTTCTTTCTTCATTACTGAGACTAAGAGTTTCTCCGAACAGGGATGGTCTGTTGTGAATTACAATTTTGTACAGAACTTAGCATAATGAAATGTTAATCTTGCCTGTAGAAGTGCTTCAACAACAATTATGATTACAATGTGCAAACAGCTTCTTGGGAGGCTGCAATGCTAGACAATTGGCTGCAGGCATTTCTCTTACCCTTGCCTCTTGGGATGGAAAGTAGGTTGGAGAGCTCAATTCATGTTCATCTTGACTTGACATTGATAGATTCAGCAAACCTAAAGCATATGATAGGAAACTAATGATCATCTTCCGGGCTCAGGGATTGCTTAAGTGTTTCTGAATGTATTTACAAGGGGAGGTTGCATGCTAGTAAGTTTTATTAGGCCTGGCAGTCAGTGCGCATGTTTGTTACATGATTAATACAGTTAACAGTTTTGAATCAACAATCTCCAAATATTGTCTCAGAACTTGCCAAGGGAAATCTGCAACTCCAACCCATCCAGAGAACAGTAGCAGCTTTTATACTACCGTATTTCAACATAAGTGAGTTGTGGTGCAATGTCAGTGATGGTGGCATGGGCTGGGGGAGACCTGAAATGGTCTTGGAGAAAATTTTGGCAAACCTCAAGTTCTTTTGTTCATCTTAACCATGGAGCAGGCTTTCCTAACACTGCAGATTACACTTAAAAGTAGCAAGGTTCTACCAGACCTCAAGGTTATGACTTGAACATAATTAGGAGTGATCCTCTTCTGTATCTTCTATATGAAAGCAGCAAGACTGCAAAATTGTTCAAAGCTACAAGAAACAACTGACAATACAGTATTGGAAAGGCAAAGTAAATACCTGCTCACTTACTTCTTTCCAAGAACTAGCAAAGGTTGAGGAACATCGGGTGTGTTTGGGACTCTTCTGTAAAATCATTTTTTTCAGTTGTTTCATACATTAATAGTATTTAAAGTCAGGAAAGAGTATTATTATATGCTAAACTGATCCCCATCAGTATCTGGGCCATGAAATTTTACCTGATAAATTCTGAATATAATCTGCAAATCTGCTCTTGAAGTTTAATATACATACTCTAGGAAGGTACCTGATCACAGTTGGAAAAAAAGGATCAATGGCAGCCCCATGAAAACTCCTCCCAAATAATCCTAACCAAATTTTTTATCACTTTGAACCTCCTGACTTCAAATGCTAGTATCTTGGTATTATCCTCTCTTATGGATTAGAGCCTTCTGATGCAAACAAGTATATCATATAGAAGAAATAAAAGATGCTTGTTCTGAAGAATTTTCTTCTATGTCAGGAGCAAACAAATCCTGATTTTACCTCAACTGCTACTAAATCAGTTTGTACAGCGGACACGATAATATCCTTTGCATAGAATTTGCAATTACATCACCACTACTAGTAGAAAGGAACTTCAAGTATTCACGCTGAGGCTGCACCTATCATTTGGATCTTGGAGGGGTGGAATATGCCCATTTTCCAGCCCATACACAAGATCTGGCTCTTGTGAAGTTCTGCAGCTCAATACAGCCTGTTCCACACCACAATCAAAACAACAGCCCCATCTTCCTTTCAAGTATGACTCCTTGCTGACCTCCTCAAAGGACAGCATCTCAGGGCAGAAATATTTATGGAAAACAGATCTGCTTGTTTTCATCATGATCTCAACACAGCGGCTCCTCAGAAGCACTGTTCTGCTGCTTCCTTGTCTTAGATTCAGGGTCTGAACGTTTCATTGTGTTTACCTGGTGGTATCTATTCATTTGTTATTTGTTTTGGTTGTACACTCTTTGCCACAGAGACCACATACAGAAATTCACACTTTAAGCACCATCTTTTCCAACAAATCACAGCACACAGAGAAGCCTTACGGGCCATTTTTCTAACAGTCTTCGGTTAACTTTACTATCATTTCGCAGAACTGAATCAAGTGAATTACCTATATCCTAGAGGCTTACAGAAGCAGAATTTATAAGACTCTGATTGTGTGTAGTTTTTTCTTATCTTTTTTCTATGTTTCATGCCAGTCTGAAGGCAAATAAGATCTGACATATAGGCAGCATGGACAGCCAGGGAGCTTGGGCACCAAAAAAACCTGCAATAGCCTCAAAAGTGTTGAAACAGACTGAACAGCAGCAGCAAAGCTGTAAATCTCAAGACAAATACACTAAGAACCTGTAAAAGAAACAGATATTTTCCTGTTGGCTTTGGGAGAAAAAAATAAATAAATAAAGTCAAATAAAAGTCTTGGCTTTGGGCCCATGTTGGGCACAACCTGTCCAAGGCCACACAGTGAGCCAATAGCAGAGCCGTTCTTGCAGCCTCGGGGTCCCAGCACCCAGTTCTCCTCACTGAGCAATTCTCCTGCTCACTGCCCACTACATCCATATAAATAACCCTGTTCTGAAACTACCTTTCTAACACAGAGCTCAATAAAAGGTCTGGAAAACTTCACCACTGTTAAGCTGATCAGGAAGCAAAGGTCTGGATGGGCAGACGGGACCTCAGCCGCAGGCAATCAGCTGGCATCGGATGGTGAGTTTTGCTTTAGATTTCAGGATTATTGTCCTGATTCCCCTCCTGTGGTTACCCGCAGCCAATCAGAATCCAGGCTTATTGGAGATTTTTTTCTTTTTTCCAAGTGTAGGGGGATGTTGCATAAAACAAAATGTATTCCTGCCTGAAAGTTTTGTAAAGTGACACTGGGTTCCTATTTCTTTTGGCCACCACATCCAGCTGCACAGGGAGCAGAAAAGCCACATGAACTACAGTGTAAAGCCAAAAAAGCACTACAGCCTTGTTTTTTTCCCTTCCGTTTGGAAATTATTTATGGTGTATTGGATGCAGCAGTTTATATCCATAGTGTGGAGCAAACTATGTAAAGCAGATAAAAGTAGCCCATTCTCAGCTAGACAGAGGCACCCAAGTGTCACAGCTACACACCCAGCAGACACCTCCTATCTACAACATCCATGTCCGGACATGCAGAGAGTCCTGGTCTGGTCATAGGAGGTATCACAGACAGCATGGAAATTTCAGAGGTTGAGATAACCACAAAGTCTGCTCCTGCCAGCAGCCACACTGACAAGACTTTGGTATATTCATTAGAGTGCAGTCCTGCCTTTCTCAGCTGTAGGAAACACCATAACCCAGCTCAGGACATTAATCTTTGTTGATGTCTACTTAAAAATAAGTAATCCATGAAATTTCCAGCCTGTTTAGCACAATCACCTCCCAACCCCCACCCCCCCCAATTAGGGATATCTGTAACTTTTCTAATTGATCTGTATATGTGTCTTTTTATATGACAAAATATGTTGGATATTTGCAGCTTTGGGGACTTTTCAAAATATTTGTCAGTAGGATGTTGTGGTTTACATAAAGAGTTCCATAGTGTCTCTAGAGACAGGAGTTTGAGTTTCGCTCTGGGCTGTAGCTGCTGCCTGCCCAGCACTTTCAGTTTAGCTGAATACAAATGCATGTAGACTCAAGCTGGATGTAAAGCCAGCCATATTCCTACTCCATTCCCTATTCCTTAGGTTGTGGAAGATGGAAGGCTTTGACCAGCCCACGGAAAGAGTTAGCATATGTATCCAACCTGGAAAAAAAAAGGGTGTTGCATATAGTTTTTAATAAGACCGATGGTTATTCTTGCATTTGCTGCTTATGAAGTCCTTACTCAGTCCTTGAAAACTGGTCTAAGATGATCAAGCTCTGTCCCATGAATCATCTGGTAGTGGCCAATTTTGTGGTTCTGTCAGGTGAAACTGTAGGAGGAGACGTCTGTGCTGCCATGATGGGGCTTTGGGTCTTTGGACAGTGTATCTGAAATTTTGACCTGGACACTGTGGTCGCAGAATGCCCTGTACTACTGAGATGGCGGTGGAGTGATAAGACTAGGGAACATGTCTGTTACCCATGTACAGATGAGTCTGATGTGTTTTGTCTGTTGCTAATTTCTTCTTCTTCTTCTTCTTCTTCTTTTTTTTTTTTTTTTTTCCTGCCAGGTAAAAACAAGAGTAAAAATGTTGAAAGAAACCTGCTAAGCTGCATCATGGGATATAGCTGCAGCCCAAGTCTTTCTCAAGTCTCTGAAATGAATTGCTCCTTTACAATGGGATTAAGACTGTAGCCAAAAAGATACCTCCCAAGCAGAGGCTGCAGCTGATGTGTTTTCTAGACAGCCTCCTTCAAGCACAGTGACCTGTAAGGTGGCCTCTACACGTAGCTTCATCCAGTGTCTTGCTCTGTCACCCCCCTGTGTCATCTGGATGCAACTGATGACTCCCACTGGCTGTGGAGTAGCCAATTAAGGTGGACATATATGTAGCTGTATGGGCGATATAGGGCCAAGGTCAGGGTCTTTCCTGGTGTTTGCCACTCAGAAAACACTTCCAAGGTAGGTATGTCACCAGGGTGGGATTTCATTCCCATGGGACATGTCTGTCTCGTTCACTGTAGATCACTTAAACCAGACTTAAACCAGAAAGCTTGGCTTTCTAGTTGGATGTCTACAGCTGATAGATGTAGATGTAAGTGGTGAGCAGGACAACTATTTTCCTTTAGAAATCTTGTAAGGTGGTTTTAGTGATAGGAAGTGGCATGCTGAGAAACAAGGAAAAAAAGGATTTCTAGAGAAATTTTCTATCAAAATAATTAAAATACAAAAAAGAAAAAGAAAGAGAAAGAAAGAAAGAGAAAGAGAGAAAGAGAGAAAGAGAGAAAGAGAGAAAGAGAGAAAGAGAGAAAGAGAGAAAGAGAGAAAGAGAGAAAGAGAGAAAGAGAGAAAGAGAGAAAGAGAGAAAGAGAGAAAGAGAGAAAGAGAGAAAGAGAGAAAGAGAGAAAGAGAGAAAGAGAGAAAGAGAGAAAGAGAGAAAGAGAGAAAGAGAGAAAGAGAGAAAGAGAGAAAGAGAGAAAGAGAGAAAGAGAGAAAGAAAGAAAGAAAAGAAAAAGAAAAAACAAAAAGGAATTGTTTCTCTTCCTTTATTTTGTTTTGTTCTGTTGTGTTCTGTTTCGTGCTCAGAAAATTATTGAACTTACACTGTTGAGTGAATCTGCTCTCTAACATGCTATTAACATGCAGGTACACAGCACAGTCCACTAGTTGTCTGTAGAGCAGCTAGCACAAAACTAATGAAACATTAAGCATTTAGGCAATAACAAGAAATAAAGCAATGCCAGCAAAACAAAACATAATTCTTTTTTTTTTTTTTTTTAATATTTATTTTGTGCGTTCTTGTCCATCCTGATATTTGCTCTAGCATCTGGTACAATTACACATGTGTTCTTGCCTGCAAGGCATGCAGACAGAGTCAGTGTAATATGCTGTCAGCGTGTCTCTCTCATAACTCCTCCCTGACCAGAGCCCTCCTGCGTTCTAAACTTCAGAAAACAAATTACTGTCAGGTCAGGCTGGCCTGACAGTTTCCATTATGTTAGGTCATAAAAGTGAAGGACGGGTTTCATCACAGGAAAAAAATAAATTATAAAATCTGGACATGAAAGACCTTTTCTGCCCATTTCCATCGCTGCAGGGGAGCTTGTACAGGGATGCAGCTTTGACTTACATGCTGTCCTGAGTGTCCTCTCTGTTCTTACTTTTGCAGCTTCGTAAGTTCACTGGTGAAAACCACAGCAAGTGTTCTAGGGCAATTTATTTTATTTTCATCAACTGAGAAATTCAGGAAGAGTTTAGCAATTAAGAAAATCCATCTTTTTGGTAAAAATCTTGTCCACAAAAAACACTGCAGAGCCTTTGCCAGCTTTCCAGAAAAAAAACAAAACAAAACAAAAAAAACAAAGCAAAACAAAACAAACAAAAAACCCCCACAGTCTGCCAGGCTCTACAGTTTGAAGGGTGGGATGAACTGATGCTGAAGATTCAGAAATACATGTGTAAATGATGTATTGTATTTATTTACTATTTTTAGCAAATTCTAGACCAGCTACGTGAACCTTCTTGCACTTATAAAAGTATCTGTCGTAGAAATGAAGATGAGGTGTGCTGAAGTTTACTGCCTGAGGATGGTGTGGGGTCCTCAGAGTGGGGGATTTCTGAAAGGAAGGATCATGCGTCTGTCAGGTAAGATATTAATATAACTGAGACTGTCGGAGAAAAGGCCCCTTGAGGTCCCTTCCAGATCTGCACTTAAAATATCGAGACATGTTCAGAAATGGCTTAAAATCTCCATTATAGTAGATACCACCACAAACCCTGTGTTCGCTACTTATGGTGATGCAGCTTCACAGTTTTCTGGCTGCAGGCTATAAACCTAATAAAGTAACAGAGATTGCTCTTTATATCCAATTTTTCTTTCTGTAATCTGCAGCCCAACTAGACCCCATGGGAAAGAATTTTGTTCTGAAAGGTGGTAAAAATCTCTTCATTTACCATCATAGTAATTTTCTGATTGTTTCCTATGAGTTCCTCTGAGTGTTGTAGAAAATATCTCTTTTTTCCTTGACTTATTTTGCCTGTTCATAAAATGGTCTTATCATCTGTGCTTTGACACAGCTGCAAAATGACCAAAATTAGGCAAAATATAAGACTTCCAGAGGAAAACAAACATAACATTTTACATTGTAAAGCAGTCTAACAAAATAGTCAAATGTAAAATTATACAGGTGATACCACTAAAACTATCTTTCAAAGACAGAAATATTTTTCTGTAGCATTTATACCAGACTTTTATACTGCAAAATAGTTAATAAATATGGAATTATTATTAGTAGTAGTATTTTTTAAATGCAGACTTTGCAAACTGGTTAATTACTTTGGTTTGTCCAACACTTACAGGCAGTGACCCGTTCAAATTGCTTCTTTCAGTTTCATCTTTCCATGGGTGCTCTTAGCTCGCAAGAAGACTGTGGCTGATCTATCCCATTTTCTGCGGTGGTAAAACTCATCAGCAGTTTATGAACAAGGCTCACCAGCAGATATGGTTTAGCAGGAAAATGTTTGAGGGACTGCCACTGGGAGTGCTTACTGATTGGCTGAAGTTTAGAAGCAATAAGACAGAGGAAGTTGAAACCTTGGCTTGAAAACAGTCACTTTTGAATGAAGAGAGATGTCAAATTCAATTTTGGAATAACTGTCCCAAATTAATTTCACTTAAATTTAATCATCTAAAAATTAGATATCAATTCCAGAAAACTTATTTCAGGACACTCCGGTATTACCTCTACAGAGATAGGTACTGCCAGTTGGTGATTTATTCCATCTATCTGAGATGTCCTTCTCAAGATGTGGGCAGCTGTCCCCAGGAAGTATTTATCTCTTTCTTCACTGCTGGTGGGACCTAGGAAGTAGCATAAAGTCCTAATTCTTAGTCAGCTGTTATTAGGTGGGATATCTGACTCTAATGCACAGGTTAAGTAGAAGTTTTCTCAGCTTCAGAAATCTGTTGACACCTAAAAGTTTACATCTAATTTGGATATAGGGTTGAACTACAGTTGAAAGTTCAGAAAACTTTATCCAGAACAAAACCAAGCTCTTGAGTCAAGCAGTTTATACAAACCCTCATTGAAAAGTATAGTTGAGCCTCTGGAGGCCTCACAGCAATCTGCACTTTCAGCTGGGAACTATACTGTAATGAAAGTGCTATGGGAGTTATCAGCTAAATTACTTTAGTCCCCTTGGGTTTTAAAATTAGTTCATTCAAAATGGATTTTTTAAAGTGTATTTTCCCTTGTGCTTTAATTGCTCTGGACTCTCATAGTCTGTGACCCATAAGTCTCACATTAAACTGCTTGCATGGAACAGTTGCTCTTCTAATAATTACAGCACAGTTGACATCATCTTTGGGAAATGCCCTGGTAGTGTTTGGGATAGTTAAATCCATCATCACCATTCTTCAGTTAACTCACATGCTGCAGCTCTAGTGGTTGGAATAAAACCAAAAGGAAGTGAGGGGAGAGCTGTACAGATGTTGTCTCGTTAGTAGATGACTTGCTCATCTATGTGCAAGCACAAGGGATGCTAGCTGAGCTCCATCCTTCTCATACTAAAGCACAAGGCTGATGTTTCCTGGTGTCGGTTTTGTCTCTGTGGGAGGTTTCTCAGAGACCATCATTCACAAGCCACTGCTCCCTTTTTCCCATAGCTAATGATGGTTTGGCTGCTAAGGAGGGAAGTGGTAGAAAAGAGGTGAGTCTGGCCACAGGAAGATCCACCTTTACTAGTGACAACAAAAGCACCCTTGGTGATTAGGCCAGCTGGAGATATCCGTCCTAGAGTTACCTAAATATAGATGCATTTAAATCACTCCATTGTGTTTCTTCTTTTCTTCTTCCTCCATAACTATAGGCTTGTATTTCCACATGCTTTTCTGGATAAGAACCTGAATGGTGCTGTGGGAAAAAGTCACCTTTGTTATTCATTCAAAGTTGAGAACCTGAAGGCTAAAGGTAGTATTAATTATATCTGCTTGAGGATGTGAGGGGAAATAAATATCTTCCACACAGAAGGGAGACAACAAGATCCATTCGCTCCTGTTTTCTGCCAGAGAATGAACAACTCCCACACACCTAGGGACCTAGAAAACAATAAGAATATATGTGTTTTCATCTGCCACATTTGTGATGTTGACACTTTGGATAAGACACTAAATGCCAAGGTGCTGTCTTTAGGGTGTCCTGTATATTGGTCTCAAGAAGGCCAAGCAGCTAAGTCTAAACATAATACTTTCCATCTATACATATACAAACTTAAAATCATATGGAGTCATCAAAAACAAGCATCATTACTGTTCTGATTGATGAGCATGACTATAAGAAGAAAAAAGGTGTTTTTCATTTATTTCCTAGACAATAGCAGTCTCCTTGTGCAAAAATAAGCCTCTAGAGTAAATTCTAATAGCTCTATACTAGTTAGTTTGCAGAAAATGGCAGAACATTGGTTCCTAATTACAGCTGCTCTATAATCGTCCAATTTTAAATGGGAGGTTTCTCTGTGTCCTTCTTCCAGGATTGCACTGACATTGAGAAAACTCCCTGTTTCAGGCTGCTTCTCACTACATGGAAACATTTGTTCATTCATCCTTTTTTCACTTGAATGCATTATATTTGTGGCCAATATGGTTACATGCCCTTTAATATTGTGTACAATATATATTCATTCTACACACACATTTTTTTCCCAGCATGTAAGTCATAAAGTGAGATGCAACAGCTCAAATGCCATTAAAAACGTGCAAAAATTATCCTGAAAAAAAAATTATTTCAATTACAAATATTGGATTCAAATCAGCTTTGGGGAAATGATGCATCATAATGCAAACCAAACCCAAATGTGATTTTGACTAGTCATCTATTGCCTATATTACAGAAACAAAAATGAATTCCTTTATTGGCTGGGGCTATAACTTTACTGATGCAGTTCAGTTCATGCAGGATATATGGACTGCTGAATCTAGGTGTGCAGAAACTCTTTGGGGTAAAAATAGGCAAGATTTCTCCTTATGTAACATCGAATTCAAGTTCTGTAGCAATACTGATATCACGTCTTTTCTCTCACAACAGCTGATGGCAGTTTAAAATATCCCAAAAGACAAATGAGTGGAGGGAAATGGTCTGAACTGAAAGCTTGGATGACTTAGAAGTGGAGTTGAGAGAGCTAAATCTGCAAATTGTTAATTTGAGACACCTATTTACCTCAAGGTGTTCTGAAAATCTTTATGTATGAAGTGAGTGTTGGTTTATAAAAATGGTTTGCTGTATGAGAAGCTCTAATCTGACTGCTGAATCATAAAGCAAGAATTAGGTTCACTATATGGGAAGCAGTAAGAGACAAAGAGAGAGAATCCATGATCTAAATGCAGATACTGGCATCAAGGATAATCACACTGGATTCCTTTTACGGCGGAGAGCCACTGCAGTCAGAAGAGTCTTGAAAGTCATACTGAATAGATATCTAAAATGCATAACGAGATTTATGCCATCAAAGTGGCCGTTTCTTACTGTTTTATCATAGCCTGCCTTCTATTGATGCTTGTGATGTGATGCAAGTACCACTGACAAGTTGCACTGATGCTCAGAATCCATCATACTTGGCAGTGCACTGACATGGTGAAACATCAATATGCCCCAGCANAATATGTTCATTGTAAAGACCTAGAAAGCTATATTACAAGAAACTGTGAATTTACTTTAGTTAAACCATCTGACATTTGATTGCAGGGAAAAATTGCTTAATGTGTTTTTGAATATATATGTTACACAGTCAGTTACTTATTTTACAACTTATATTCAGAGGAAAATTAGGCAAAAAAAGTGCTAAAAATCTTCTTATATCCAAATAATGCACATGCAAGTAAGAGCTCCTGTCTTTTAGATCTGTCCAGAAGAAATAGTTAAATTATTCCTAAAACTCTTCTCCCTATTGTCTTTATTTCTTCAGAAGCCCTTCAAAACAAGGGGTGTGCACCCCTACAAAACACACTATTAGAAAGGAAATGTTACACTCTTTTTCCACAAAGCAAGAAACTGCATAATATTTAAGGGCTTGTATAAAGTCACGTAAGTAGACTCAGGAATAGCAAGGATTACAACTTCAGTTTCTTGAATCCTAGAATAACACTTGTCTCGCCTATCTTCAAACACAGGATTCATCCTGTGGGTTCTCATACCTGAAAGTATGTATCTAAGCACAGATGTCTGTATGTGAACTGAGCTAACCTCCCCAAACTCAGTTTATTTGTCTAAACATAAGCATCTAGAGCCATTTGAAAAGCCCTCAGAAACCATAAGTCACATGAGGCTAGCAGGGTCAGGCATGATAATTGACAGGGTGCTAAAGACCTTTGTTCAGGCATAATTAAGCCCCTTGCCAATACATTCAACAGTACCTAATTAGCAATTTACCTTAAACTAAAGTGGGCACTTCCATTTGGGTTACACACAGACACCAAATATCGGTTCAGTTGCCCATAGATACTATAGCCCATAAGGCACTTCAGATGTTTTGACCAGCACCCAGCTGCCAGTGAATTTTCACATTGTTCTTGTCATATTTGCCAACATCATGTGGCATGACAGACAAACTGCAGATATACATATTCAATCAGATAATCCCACTGTCCTAGTACTAGACTAAATGCAGTTCTATCTGTCTTCCTTAATGTAAATATTTTTAAAAAAATTGTTTCTTTTTTTTTCCCCACTTTTTCATTACATACATAATAAAATTATAATCTTCTTTACTTCTTTGGACCAGGGAAAAAAAGGTTTAAAAGGAAGAGGAAAAAAGCTGAAACAAGTAAAATTTGAAGATATTTCAATATGCTTGCTTCAAGGTAATAAAAGTGGTTTGCAAATTCATCCAAAACAGGTAATTAGTTGCAATTAACAATTAAAAAAAAAAGCAACAATTAAAGTTTTCTTTCACCATTTTCTAAGCAACACAACTTTTTGGAAATTATATGTTTTATTTCTGAACAATACATTCCCGAAATTATATAAATGTACCTAATCTGAAACAAACAAACAAACAAAACAAAAACAAACAAACAAAAAACATAAAACTCCAAATCAATTATAAGATTTATAGTATATATCTATATTTCTTTTGGTGAGGAAAAATGTTTTTCAAATTTTATCTGTAAATTGTATTGCTGACAATTTGCCTTTTGGAATGCAACCACTGAAAAAGTTATTAAGAGTTGGAGGAGAACGGGGTAGAGTCTAACTAACTTTTTATTGCTATTATTTAGTTCTTAATTTAAGGTTTGGCTAGGAAGCATTCACAAAGCTCTGCTCATACCATACCTCATACACACTTGTGTCTCCTTTCAAAATTAGGACTCTCTTCGTGGTAGAAAAATGTTCAGTTCTCATCCACACTTTGAGGTTTAGATGACTCTTCTGTAAGCCATGGGAAATGACCTAGTACTATTTATCATCAAGATCTTTTTGTCAGGGTGTCTGAGCGGAGGTTATCAACAAGGTAGAAGGGGACATGAAGCCAGGACGATATTCCAGAATCTGTTGCAATTTGCAATGTGACAGGCAGCCAGGTACTGGAGCTCAAAATGCTTTCACTATCCAAAGCTTCAAGCAAGGGGAAAAGTGGTTTTCTCTTAAACTCAGGGATTCAATTCAAGCGTTCGAGTAAGAAGTAAGGCTATCCAAAGTCCTTTATGAATTTGTTTTCTATGGACCTCTAAAGGCAATTAAAATCAGGTGGGATGAGTCTGGGTCACTGTCATTAGAAAGTATATCAAAGCAGCACTTTCAAAAAAGCTGTGATGAACATATTCAGCTCTGGTGGAAAAACAGCTAACTGCTGTGGGGATGCAACCAGTGGAAAATGATGGAAATGACGAAAATTTCCCTGGTGCCTGCAAGACACATCCAAGACCATGCTGCATCCATGCGTAGTGTTGTATAAACACACAATAAGAAGCAGTCTGAGCTCTGCAAAGGCACAGTGTAAATACAGGGGGAAAGCAAAAGGCAGGAACCAAGAGAGTTACCCAAGGTCACACAATGAAGCAGCAGTAGAGAGAAGGAATGGAACTCATGCCTGAAATCCCAACTTACTGCTGTATGCGTTAGCCTCAATTGATTTTCCTTCTGGTTTTGGGTTTAGAAATTAAAAGTGTCTTGACTATTTATCCTGCTCCTGAGCCATCTCTTCACCAACCTTTTCTTTCTTCCTTGAACCATTCTCTTTCTCCTTCACCATTCAACCACCTTCCCCTTCAAGTCCCCTGAGAAAGGTGCTTGAAGATTAATGGAAAACCAAGACTTGGTAAAATATTCTCCTGCAAGTGGATTTAATCCAGACTCTCAACGGAGCCCAAAAATGTATTTTGGGGTGTCATTATAATTGATACACTCCACAGAGAGCTCATTTATCCTGAAATAAATATGGAAGACATGTTAAGCAAGATGTTTTCTCTCTTTTTTTTTTTTTCTTTCACCTAACACCACAGCGTCAGGACACAAAGCTGCAGTTCCACTGAAAATAATGAAGTGAGATGTTCCATAAAGTTATTTCCAGCTGATGGACTACATGCTACATAAATATACAGGAGACTCCCAGAGGAAACCGCCAGGTCACTCAGGCTTGCATCAGTTTCAGTCCAGCAGTGTATGGGAGATCCATACCTCTCTTGTAAGGGGAGAAATCTGCATGCAAGAAGATATGCAGATGTTAAACTTCCCTCCCTTCCCCGCTGGATTTTGTGCTTGCTACCAGGATATTGCCTACTGTTAAGTTCAAGGAAGCGTCAGCTGAGGTAATCATTTCAGTCTGTGAGGATTCAGCCTTGGGGTCAGGTAAGAGTATGGAGGAGCAAGAGTCACGCAAGAAATTCTTGTGGATTTGCCTAAGTTGATTTTTCAGGGGGAAGATCAAAAGCAGAAGTGCCAGCAGAGCTATTGTGGAAGATGGACAGATTCAGGACATTTTGCATCAGACTGAGAAAGGTCAGCTTTTCTGGCAGACGGTAAGGCTGGTGCTCTGATTCAACTCAAACAGAGCCATTTCTTCCTCAGGCTCCCCACTGACAAATTCAGTCTGAGTTTGAGTTTGGCTTTGGATGAGGAGAGTGTCTTAGGAAAAACAAGACCTAACTATACCCTTTTGAACTAAACCTGAACCCAAACTGGACTGGGATTTGAATCTCGAGAAAGCTCAATTTCTTTTTCTTCTTTTTTCTTTTTCCCCTTCCTTTACCTTTTCCTGGAAAAATGAAGCCATGCTTCTCTCAGTTGCAGATTTTCAAGGTCCAGAAAAATTCCTGCAGACTCAGTCACAAGAACAACAAAAGGTTTTGGGTACCTAAAACTAATCTCTCTCTAATATTTCTAAAGCTAATTCAGTTATATTTGAACTAATAGTAGTGGCTTATTTCTATTTTGAAAACCACCTACCATGTTATTTGCTGCAAGCATACTATCTGTGCCTCAAAGCCAGCATGGATTCTTGGTCTGCTAGTAATGGGGTTATTTAAATTATACCAACAGCCACTATTACATCCCAGCCACTGGAGTTTATGTATGAACAACTATTGCTCTGGCTTGCCTGGTGGACCTCTCCTCCAGAACCACTGCTGAGGCAGGGTTTCTCCTGAAGGGTGATGTTCTTTCTCCAGTTCCACCTCACCTACTACCCCCTCCATTTGTTTTTCCGCTGAGAACAAATTAATGTAAAAGTGTCTGTGAAAGAACATTACAGTTTAGACACTTGAGAATACCTTAAGGGTGACCTCATTCCTTGCTTTCTATGCTGTACACTGTGAGTAGTCCCTTTGCAGGAGAAATATTTCTCAGCTGAAATCCTGACCCCTCTGAAGTTGGCATTGCCACCACTGGCATTTGCTGAAGTAGAATTTTCCCGATTAATTGAACAAGTATCAAATTAAAGAAGCATTTCATTTCAATAACATATCCATTGGGAAGCCTGAGATGGTGTCTTACTCTGAAAGGAGCAGCAGCATGAGGAATAAAGCTTCTCCTTGGTTGCAGAGAGTGGAACATGTTGCATCAGAGACAGCTTTTTCCCTTTTTCGTTCCATATCATGGGTTACCTGAAATTTCCTGACATCTTTCAAGAAGAGAGCAGTTAAGATACATGCTACTCAATCCTAACAGAATCACAGAATCACAGAATCACAAGGTTGGAAAGGACGTTCAAGATCATCTAGTCCAACCGTCATCCTATCACCATTACTACCCACTAAGCTACTAAACCATATCTTGTAGCACCTTGTCCAGGAGCCTCTTAAAAACCGCAAGGGTCGGTGACTCCACCACCTCCCTGGTCAGGCCATTTCAGTGCTTGACCACTCTCTGAGAGAAAAAGTTTTTCCTGATGTCTAGTCTAAATTTCCCTGTGCACAACTTGCGGCCGTTACCTCGAGTCCTATCATTAGTTGTCTGGAAGAAGAGGCCGACCCCCTCCTCATCACAACCTCCCTTCAGGAAGTTGTAGAGTGCAATGAGGTCTCCCCTGAGCCTCCTCTTCTCCAGACTAAAAACATCCAGTGCTAGAAGCCAGAACATTTACCTTGCATAAAGCCACAAATATGTCTGTAGATTCTGTATATGTGTCACAGTCTAGCTTTGACCTTGTGGTGAAAGATGGCCTGGTCATAGCACAAGAAGGTACAGAATCATCCACTAATATTCAAAGAGTATGTGAAGCCCTGTGGGAGGACAAATTGGAGAGGAAAGCAAATAAAACCCAAGAAAAGTACAAGATGTAATCCAGTGACATGCATTTTCTCTTGAACCATCTGTGAGATCTCTCCAGAAGCAGATTGTGTTCCAGTCAAATAACACTGTAGCTGCTTCTTTTGGCTGAAAAAGCCAGGGCCTGCACTTGAGGAGTAATGTTCATGAATATCAGTCAAAACAAAGCATTTAAAAATACCAAAGCTGACCTCTTTGTCTTGTACGACAAAGGGGTTCTGTGAAGGGGGAACCACATGTACCCAGGACTGAGGACCAAATCCTAGACTAAGGACTTATTGGCATACTATGTTGAACAAGGCGTACAGCTCTGTAAGCCACTACCGGATGAGCTAAATCTGGACTTAAAGGGAAAGATGCTGCCTTTTGTCATTATCTAGAGCATGTATCACTACCTTGTTCTTGCACTGTACACTGCAGGCTGCACCTCAACCTGCAACTGGCCAGGGAAAGCAAAACCATTCACACGGCCTCAGAAGGGGAATATGATACTGCTTTGCTGTGACCACCTACCTCTTATACAGGAGAAAAGTTCCCCCAGGAAGGTGTAGTCCTGCTGTGAGCCACCTAGGATGCAAGACCCGGATTTTGGAAAATGGGAATGTCCCACAGCCTTGCTTGAAGTCCCATGTGATGTCCCAAACAAGGTATTTCTTGCCACTGAGCAGAAATAAACACCTCCATTCCTGCAAAATTGCATAGACACTAAGCACAGTGCCCCACTTAAAGCCACAAGAAGTTAGATAGGAGGACTCCATTAAACCAGTGTGAGACAGATTGGTGATCTGCCCTACATTAGATGTGTCATGATGGGCTGAATCCTACTAAAACTGATGGTTGCTGAGTGGCTCGTGCTTGTCTTTCATAGTCTAGGTTGACTGTTTTAGTCTGATGAAACATTAGGTCTGGTTTTGTGGAACGGATGAGTCCATGTGAGTCTTCCTTGCCTGAAGTTACACCTTCAGTGGAGAGATATAACATCTGAAGCATATTTGGATGTACCAGGTCAGACCATCATCTCTCATAGCCTGGCAAAGCTCTGCTGCAGTTGACAAAACTCTCCTGCATTTACCCCATCTGAAGGTCTGGCCCAGGCCACTTAGCTCTTCCTACTTTCAACGTAATTATGTGTTATGCCTCATGAAAACAGTGAACAGTGGCTTCTGGCCAGAACATACCAGGCTTTTAGAGTTCATCATATGAAAATAAACGGCTGATACCCAGATGAGTAGGTTATATGTATAAATCTCCCTCTCTCCCTCTTTCTTTATATATATAGATTTATATAATTGCACTGTTCTCTGTCTGGGCTGGGGCCTGTTTTGGAAAGGAGACAGCAGTGAGGTTATTAAGAATCTCCAGTCATGTTAAAATACCTCTTTAGTACAACAAAACATACTATTGTTGAACTGGGAAAAGATATTCCATAAATCTCCCGAAGTCAAACACCATGACGGGAATATGGAAAAATAGATCTATATATTAACTGCTCTTTTAACAGCATTATTTGACCCTTAGAATAAACAAACAGAGGAAAGAAAAACGTTACAAGCCCAGAAAAAAATTCTCTGACTCTTATCAAAAGCACATTTGAAGAGAGGCCTCGGAGGCATCTATTGTTTAATGGGCTATGCTTGATTTATTGATGATTATGTAGCAAAAAAAAAATTAATGTAATCATTCCAAGGCCATGAGAGGTGCAGGGCTTCAATTTATTAGACCTTGGAATCAGTGAATATATTTTTTTTCTCCTTCATTCAAAGAGCCCTGTTTGACCAACAGTGTGAAACAGTTTGACGGGCAAGTCCCTAGGTGCCGAGCTATACCTCACTCGTTTTCCGTAAGTAACTGGCCACACGAGAACAGGCCTGCAGTTTTAGTTTACACAGCTGTATGCTAGAGCGCAGAGTTAACTGCATTTGTTTTAGGCCTCTTTTAGTAACAGCAACGAAACCCTGTCCCTCCTTGCCCTCTCCTGCCAGCTCTCCTGCTGCACACACGCATGCACACATGCAGGCATGTAAAAAGCCATGTTTCCTCTACAGACTTCATAGAGTTGCCTTTTTGTAGATACAGGAAAGAGGATCTGAGACAACAGCAGAGGTGAAGAGGCAAAACTATTCAGAGCAGGTCAATAGCAGTGAGGTAATGGTCACTTACATTTATCATTGGCACAAGATGGGCCAGTCAAGTGATTGAGCTTCCATCCTTCTTATACTTATGTTTTGGCTCAAAAGTTTTGGCTTAGTATCTCTTTTCTAAAATTTCAAGGTCCTGCACTCTCCTTTTCTCTTTTAAACCCACTCAAAATGCAAAAGGTTCCTTTTCCCCTAGGAACCAGAGCTAATTAATTTCTGGAGGTCCAAATGCTGAGGACATCTGTGTGCCTGACATGGTAGAACCACATGTCCTACAGCAATTATCATCTAAACAGACATGACTGACATAGGCGGGGGAGAAAAGTGAAGGTTCGTGGCCAGGAAGTGGCTTGCTCCAAAGCACACAACAGGTTAGAGCAAGGGAAGAGTCCCTGTTTCAGCCTGGAGAAGAGGAACACAAGTGGGGATCATACCAATCTCTATAAATACCTGAAGGGAGGGAGCAAAGAAGGTGGAGCCAGCTCTTTTCAGTGGTGCCCAGAGCCAGGGCAAGAGGCAATGGGCACAAACTGGAACAAGGGAGGTTCTGTTTAAACATCAGGAAACACTTCTTTACTGTATGGGTGATGGAGCACTGGCACAGGTTCCTCAGAGAGTCTCTGGAGTCTCCTCCCTGGAGATCTTCAAAAGCCACCAGGACGTTGTCATGGGCAACCTGCTCTGGGTGGCCCTGCTCGAGCAGGGGTGTTGGACCAGATGACTTGCAGAGGTCCCTTCCAACCTTAACCATTCTGCAATTCTGTGATTTCCTGAACTTCTGCTGCTAGTCCATGCTTTGCTCCAGCAGGAATTAACCAGCAGCCACTCACTTGGCTTACAGTTAGGGTG
Source organism: Chauna torquata (assembly GCA_013399475.1). Taxonomy (NCBI): domain Eukaryota; kingdom Metazoa; phylum Chordata; class Aves; order Anseriformes; family Anhimidae; genus Chauna; species Chauna torquata. The sequence goes on along the minus strand of VXAL01000824.1, from coordinate 193,120 downwards.
TGAAAATAATGATGTTTATAGTGTGTTTGCAGCACTAAAAAAAATAAATAAATAAAATTAAATACAAATTTAAATGATGACTGTTTGACTGTTGACTCAGCCTGAAATTGTTCTGGAATTTATCAGCAACCAAAAATAAAATAAAAAGGCACTACAAGTAGAGAGAGGCTATGTTGTTGTCTGGCACTAGATGAGCTCTCTCAAGCTATAAACAAGTGGGATTTGTGCTGTGGAAGTTGATGACCATCTGCATCATGGGAAATGTAGTCTTCCCTGGGAGCCTGGCCTCCAATTGAAAATGAAACCAGGAGGGATATGCCTAATAAGTCCCACAGGGGACACTGGTAGCAATGCAGAATAAAACTTCTCAGCTGGAAGCATTTCATCTTTTGTGTATTGAAGTTTTCAATGAAAAGTCAAAATATTCCACAGAAAACAGATACTTTTTAGTGGAAAATATAATTTGGGTGAAAGCTCCCTTTGCTGTTGAAAAAAAGTTTTAGACAGAAATGTTTTTTCTGGCCGCCATTCAGAATCGTGTGGCTGTTGCTCCCAATCTATTCCTACAAAATCTTTCTTAAAAGACTGGTTTTATGGAATGACTACAAAAAAGAAAGGAAAAAGATACATATTGAACTGCCTCTGTGCATGGACCACTCTCATAGTCTTAACCTGGTTTCATGTATTCCTTGCCCTGATACATGTTTGTCTTTCCAGCTGTCTTGTTCCAGCATAGATTGCAACTTCATTGAGTTATGGACCATTTCTCTGTCCTATGTTTTTGTTGTCTCCAGTATGATGATGACTTGTTTACCATCTAGGATGTCAATGCCCTGTGATGATGCAAATTGATAATTCTGATGTTAGTATTGCTATTTTTCACAGTAATAATAGCAGTTAGTGTAGTAGTAGCCACAGTTCTTCTCTGTGAAGGCTGAGGAATGGGCTTTCAGAGATATGCTTCCCATTTAGCAGGTGGAAATAAATAATAATTTAAAAAAACATATTCTAATATGGCCAGTTTTCCTTCTTAATCCCCTCTAAAACTGCAGGTTGAACTCTTATGGCCTAACTTATATATCTAAAGGTAAGACATCTGAGATCTTCATCCTAAAATGCATCAGCTGAATCCTGATCAAGGTCTTGGGAGAAATTTCAAATGTGTCCTTCAGATCTCCTCCATGGAGTTGCTTATTTCTCCTGTGCTGACTGTCAAAGAAGCTTGATGTGACACCAGCAGATGTTGCCAACAGGTGAGATAAATCTCACTTCTTGTTTCTATTGGGTCCTGTTGGCTGGCTTTGGCCTGGAAAACAAATCAAAATCCAACAGCAAAATTTTGTCTTCAGTAAGGAAATTATAAGTGAAAATGAACTCTGATTGTTTAAAGAAGATGGGATGAGAAAAATTTTTGCAGATGAGTAGAGATATTTCAGGCTTACTTCTCTGCTGAGTTTTGTTACGAGGATAGTTGAGCTTACATTTTTACTGTCTGGCTTCATCTGCACAAACTGTAAACCATTTCATAAGACACCTATTTCTCACATCATCCAAACACAAGATTAAATCAACAGAACAGAATAGAATAGAATAGAATAGAATAGAATAGAATAGAATAGAATAGAATAGAATAGAATAGAATAGAATAGAATAGAATAGAATAGAATAGAATAGAATAGAATAGAATAGAATAGAATAGAATAGAATAGAATAGAATAGAATAGAATAGAATAGAATAGAATAGAATAGAATAGAATAGAATAGAATAGAATAGAATAGAATAGAATAGAATAGAATAGAATAGAATAGAATAGAATAGAATAGAATAGAATAGAATAGAATAGAATAGAATAGAATAGAATAGAATAGAATAGAATAGAATAGAATAGAATAGAATAGAATAGAATAGAATAGAATAGAATAGAATAGAATAGAATAGAATAGAATAGAATAGAATAGAATAGAATAGAATAGAATAGAATAGAATAGAATAGAATAGAATAGAATAGAATAGAATAGAATAGAATAGAATAGAATAGAATAGAATAGAATAGAATAGAATAGAATAGAATAGAATAGAATAGAATAGAATAGAATAGAATAGAATAGAATAGAATAGAATAGAATAGAATAGAATAGAATAGAATAGAATAGAATAGAATAGAATAGAATAGAATAGAATAGAATAGAATAGAATCAAATCAAAACAAAAAAAAAATAAATCTTAGTTTAAAACATGAAGATGCATTAAAAAAAAAAGTCCCTGCTGAATTTTCTGGCTGGTGACACTTCAGTGAGAGATCTATATCTCATGGTGACTTAAAAAGACCAGCAAACAAGGTTCCAGGGGCCTTGGGAGGGAAGACAGCTTGACATGAATATGGTGTAGACAGGCTGAAATCAGGATTTAGCTGTTACCAGGCACGGAAGAAAGCATAGAAAGGCTTCCTAGCTGAAAGTCATTGATCACATGAGTCTCCTTCTCTTTAGGTGGAGGATGACGTAACAAGAACTTGTAGGTCTTCATGTGCGTCAAAAATAACTAGACAGTATGTGATAAAAAAAGAAAGATGTAAAGCCTTCCAGAATAAAGAGTAATAGGAAATAATGTTGTTAGAAGGTTACTCCTACATGAAAAACTCCACAAATTTTTTGAAACTACCTATTTAACCTATATTTATGTCCTGAATTGTCTTTGTCTCAGGAGAGACAAAAAAAGGTGTGTTTGAGATATGAATTTAGAAGTGCAAAGCCATATATCACAAAATGCCTCAATGGACTGGCTGCAAAATTTAACCCTGGGATTTCTGAATAGTAGAAGCATGCATCTGTGCTTATTCAGCTAAGAAGATGAATCAATTCATTTAATTTTAGACATCTAGGGGCTGGTCGGTCACGTAGATTATTCCTACAGGCAAACTGCTGGAGAAGGACAGACACTGCAAGAAGCGATAAATCTTTCTCCTTGGTTGTACAAGCTTTTCTGATAACCCTCTTGAGGCAATAAAATTAGATAGGTGTTCTGGAAAATGCTTTCATAGCATTTATAATATGAAGAAATTAAACTCAGCTACTATGCACAAATATTCCTTCAGGTAAGACATATGCCTGGAACCTGAGCCATTCACAAAATGAGAACGATGAGTGTTTCATTTATCAGGTTTGCCTCTTTACCGGCCTCCGGTGGCATCCTATCTCATGTGTACATGGAAGGTGTTTTACAGTGTGGCATTACTCTTTGCCAGGCCTCTAAACAACTCAGCAGATGACAATAATAGAAGCTGGACCTCTGCCAAACACAATAATGATATTTCCTGGAGTATTCACAGAGTTTCCAGTTCTGCAGACAGGGTGTAGCATGGTAAACCTAAACATCATGGTATTTAAATATCCAGCTACAAACACTCACAAGTGACTCATGGTCCTGGTTGCTTCCTATTTTGCTAAGGTGACCCAAAATACTTCTACCTAATGAGGCTTTGTTGTCAGCAAATCTGAAATACTCATTTTCTGAGAATCAGACCCTTTTATTATTTCTTCATTTATATATACCAAAAATAGAGAAATAGAGGAATGGTTATTGAAAAGGCTGAGAGTAGTTTTATGGATAGGATAGTTTAGTCTTAGAGTTCTGGCAGTTTTTGACTGGGCACCTTTGAACGTATCTGCCCTTGGAAGTAAACAAATCTATGGCTAGCTAGTACTTGTCTTACAATGTAACAGGCCAGCAAAGGTTGCTCCAGTGTCTAAGGAAAACATGAGTCCATTAGCCTTTCTTTCAGCAGAGATGCTGATAGGGAATCTCTAACAATCAGTCTCTTTCTGAAAAATAGCTGCTATCCTCCAGGCCTATGGTTTTGTCATTTTGAAGTGAAAATAACTGAGAGGTTCAGAAAGTATTAAGGGAAAGGTTGACAGATTTTCTGTGACAATTTGTGTCTTGTTTATACATGAAAGCAGAATATGCAGTAGTCCTGAGGGTATTTGCCTACAGTTGCATTTGCTGGTTGAGATCCATGCCACTAGTAGCATCTCAGATACTCGCACCAGAGCTGCATTCTGATTAAATAAATGCACAGCCACTGAACAACACTGGGAAAATATTAATAGATGGTGTTAAAAGATTTTCTTTGGTGCTTCATCTCACAACAGTTACACTGCCACCACCTAGAAACTGCAAACTTTTTCCTATTTTCTT
>VXAL01000824.1:154741-166817 GCA_013399475.1 Chauna torquata | reverse complement strand
CACTCTCCTAGTATACCCACATTGCATCAAGTCACACTCTCTGACTTCAGGCATCTCACTGACGGACTGAGGCTCAAAGGAGAGAAATGGGTTCTTTGCTTAAATGAGAATTGCAGTGTAAAGGATGCTTTGACTAGATACAGCCAAAACTCCTACTGAAGTTTGACTCCTACTCCTGTTCATTCATAAATAAATAAATTAATTAATAAGCAAACGCACAAAATAAATATAAGTAGTCAGAAAATAGCTTGGTAAAAGACAATGAAACAAATGAAAATGTGTAAGGCCAAAAATCTTCATCAGTGTGTGTGCCCTCTGCACTAAGTCAGGAAGTTTTAAAGTTAGGATAATTTTGAAGAGAGAATGGAATTATTTTCTTTTTTATTTAAAAATAGAGGAAAAAATATCAGTATTAGCAACAAACAAAAGTTCAAAATCTCACAGGAGCTTCAGACTGTAATTTGGTCAAGTAAAATCATGAGAAGGTCATGGTGACATAATTTTGTGCCATGAAGATTAAGAATTTTAAATATGGGCATGTAAAATTCAGATCTCAAAGAGAAAGATTTGCAGTCTGGAAAATATGTTGATGGTGAAAACTCAGATTCTAGGATTTCAACAGATGAACACGAACAGTTAATTTTAAAATCACTAATAAGTATCTGCAGATGGAAGATGAACAAGGAAAAGTGTGCATCAGAACATACAGAATTCTCATGCTTTAGGGTTGCTAAATTGTATTTTAGGTTCCTAAAAGGTTGCTATAACACAAACAAAAATTACGGACTGGGAGCAGACTTTGTGAATGAGATCTTTTCTCAAGTTGTAATAACATAGAAACAAATCTCTTAGCTAACTCCAATCTTCTTCTGTTGTACAAGAAACTTCTCATAACTCTATGAGGAAGGCCAAATGACATACTCATCTTGGCAATTTATGGTCATAATGTTGCCATAATTTTATAGGCTGCCTGTTTGTTCAAAGTGATGAGCACTTTGCATTCACTCAGAACTGTTCAGCACACTTGGAAAACAGACTGGGATATTTTTAGCGGATAAAGATTTAGGATCCTCTCTTGAGGCATCCATTTTGATAACCCTGGTTTTATTTTACAGTACCTGCTATAAGATTTTTTCAGAAGACACAAGGGTTCAGTTGGCATTAAATGTTCCTTGCTGGGAGAAAAAGAAACTCTTTTATTTAACTGCTATGATTTCCTAAAACACTTTTACCTACCAAAATTTAATGCAAGAGCCAGCAGATAGTAAAGCTTGGAGACAGCTACAGAACAGATAGACGTTAAGGACTGGTCTGATGGACAGAGCAGGGTAAAACAGCAGGGCGATATGACGATAGATTGCAATCCTGAGAAGAGAAAAGATATCTTTATTTAGGATGGCTTTAAGTAGGACATTGTCATCACTTATGACAAAGTCTTTAGAGATATAACCTTACAGTTTTCCATATTTATGTATGAAGTGTTATACAGTTTAGTTGTTTATAGTAGAAAAAAACAGGGCTCAGCCCATCAAGGGGATTCATTCCCATCCAATGATCCTGTGACCCAAAAAAACTCAGGAATATGATTCATCTCACCTTAATTTTATCATTAGCAGAATAGAGAACAGCTGAACTAGTCTTGAAGCTGCTTTGTTGGTACTGGAAAGAAAGCAGTACATTCATAATGCAATATATCTGTCCTTATTTTACATATGTGGATTAGATACAAGCTAAAATTGTTGCACATCCAAGTCATTCAGATCTCCATTGACTGGGAAGGGAACCTGGGTGAGTTCTTCAGACATACAGACCTACATTTAAGGTGAGATTTCTGTTGTTCCGTTCCACCCAGAAAGGAGAGGAACTGTGTTGGCCACACTATCTTTAGCCTCTTCGGAACTTCACATCTCATGCCTGTATTTCCAAATCCAGCAGTATATGAGGAAGGCAGTTTTGTGATGAGGAGGAGAAGGAAGAAAAAAAAGAAGAAAGAAAAAGAGTTACTCTGCTGCTAAGTTTCAGGTGGATTTATTTCCGCTGGCTAAGAGGTTTTCTGAGGCAGGGAAACATACGGTTCATTATCTGGATTAATGTTATTACCTTCATTTTTCAATAAATATACCGTGTCAGGATTTATAGCCTCTCTGCTCTTTTTGTGAAATGGAATAGGTCTATCTTCCCATGCCAAGCCTTCATCAGAGTGACAGGAGCAGCACAGAGAGGGAAACACTCTGCTCCCTTCTGCTAAGTCTTGCTCCTGTGTTGGGCGAGGACTGTGACAGCTTTTGGCTAACTCTGTGCTGAAAGTGAATGGGAATGAAGTGGCAGACACATCATTTTAAGTAAATGATCTGCTCTGGATTTCTTTGATATATTTATTTGCGTCTCGAGAGAGATTTAAATGTTGTTGAAAAGATCCTGGCCTGCTTGAACTTTTCTTCAGAATAAAAAGCTCCTAGTGCCCACTTTTGAAGCGTTATAACCTAAATCCCACCTCTTCCTCCCCTTCCTCATTTTCAAGTCCCATGAGAGAGCTGACCCTCATTCAGCTGGAGGATCCTAGTTCATTGCTTGCATTTCAGCTTTGCTCTAATCCCATTCTTGAAACTTGCAACATTCAAATTTTGAGGCAAACCCCCACATATTTATTTTGTCCATGGCGCAAATGCTGAACCCTGCATCAGGACAGTTCATAAATTATTTGAGAGTTTGCACTGTCAGACTGGCAGCATTTATCATATTTTTGTGGAAGTAGAGAACTTTTACTGAAGCACCATTATTTGTCTAGCTGCCTGGAAAAGAGATAGGAAAGACATTAGTATCTGATGTGAGGCAGTCCTAATGTGCGTCTCTCCCACACACTTCTGCTTTTTGGTTTGATACATGTTGTTTACAAGTTCTCCCTGTATTTTAAAGCCCTCCCTTGTTCCCATGGAAGCCTATTCATGGTCTACAAGTCCTTCTGTTGTAATGGCTGATAAAACTTACTCTGTCTTTATACTGACTCATGGATGGTGGCAAACGCCTTGTAGGGGGACCTCTCGTTATGAAGACGTCTGTCCTCCCGAACAACCGCCACACATATTGAGGCCCTGCTTCCCAGGACGTGGCCGAACACCGCTCATTGACGGGAAGTAGAGAATTTTTTTTTTTTCCCTCTCTTTGCTTCCGCGCAGCCTTTGTTTGTATTATTTCTTTTTTTTCTTTTCCCTTTAATTAAATTATCCTTATCTCAATCTTTGAGCCCTTGTCCATCATATTTTCTCCCCCTTTACCTCCGAGGAGGGGGAGTGAGCGAGTGGTTGTGGTGGAGTTCTGCTGTTTAGCTGGGTAAAACCACCACTGTCATGATCATGACAGTCCTACAGAGCACTGTAGTTATTAAAAATTTAAGACTGACTTTAGTGCTGGTAAAATACAAGAATGACAGATTTAGAATAGAAAAATCCTCCTTACTTACCTAAACAAAACACTAACAAAGAGCATGGAGAAGATACTTATCAGTATAAGGGTTTTCATATCAATCAGCGAGTCAGAATTAAAGCTTGGATTTGAACATATGGAGTCCAGAATCAGTGTGAAGAGCTGTAGAAAACTCATATCTAGAACAGATGAGGCACAGAAAGGCCCACACACTGTTTATGTGGACCAGATGGTTATGTGAGAGACCTCAGCTTGCTTACTGACACATCTCCTGCAGCATATAGAGAGACATCCACTAAGGATGAAAGAATCACATTTAGAGCAGGATGAGCCATGACCTTAAAAGAGGTGAACCCCAGGACTGTGATACAGATTTATAAGAGATCCAGCCCTCTCTGGTCAGCTGCTGGATGCTGGGAAAGATAAAATTACTGCTTCTCAGCTGGTTTCAACACCTGCATTTAGGAAAGGAGTTAATCCCCTCCCTGTCAATGGAGACAATGGAGACCCAATGAAGGAGATTCAACTGCCTATTGGATCTGAACTTGCATCCAGAGATACTTGCCTCTCTCCATTCCTTGCAGATGGTCTAGAGTAGCTGTATTCCTAATCTAATCATCAAAGATAGGTAGGAGAGTTAAAGGGGAGACTCATCTAATATAAAATGTTCTCACTATATCTAGGAACAGCCTGACTCTGGGTATTTGGTAGTGGACTCAGTATCTGGGCACTTTGATCTTCTCAGGCTGAATCAAGCCTAAACACATGAACAAGAGTTTGGACTAAAGCATCAAATTGCTTGGAGTCTGCTTTTATTGGAAGATCTGGAGCTCTTAGCGGAGGTGGCCACTTGAAGTGATCTTTTTTGTAAAAAATGTTTATAGGCGGACCAAGAGGCTCAGACCCATGGGTAACTACTATACAGTGAACTTGCCAGTCTTCCTTGCCAAGTGAATCTTTGGCAACTTTGTAATGATAAGCAGAAATGGTACTGACTGAGGTTATATTTGTAGCCATGGGAACATCCTTGTAATAGGACCTCCTGTTTCCATGAAATGCCAACAGAGAACAACAGTGCTTGCCAGCGTCTGCCCTGTCTATTGCAGATGATTTTAATTCCCAAGCCATTATTTTCTGTCTCTGCCACAATATTTCTCTGGGAGTTTATTTGTTATTGATTAACTTTCTTGTACATGGATTCTGCTGGACCTGGATACAGATTTGAAAAAGCAACCACAAATTATCCCCTGATCTGATTTTCACTTGTTCCCTATTGCATGTGGGCGTTAAAATTGACAGAAATTGCCTCTCCCTTTTCTCAGTAATTTATCTAACCCCATTGGCTTTTAATAGGCTGATATTTTTTTTCCTCTCTTCCCACTCAATTTAAAGTTGCTGTTCCCTCACCCCTAGCACTGGCTCACAAAACAAATATGGAAAGAGAAAGAGCTTACTGTTCAATTCTTTATTTTTCTGATGGTAGATGCAGCATGTTGGCTTCTGTTTGTATGGGCTTTTTTTTCCCCATAGCATGGGGAAAATACTTTTTTTTCATTATTCTTTTGATTTTGATATTATTATTTTCTACCTTTGGAGAAAACCTTTCCGATCTCAACAAATATGTAACATAGTTACGAATGAATAACCAGGCTATACACTAAATGTTTTCCTGGGTGTTCCCTTCTGTACCAGCCAATTTTTCCCTAGTTGCAGGAAAGGAGCCAAGATAAGGAAATATTCATCATTTCTGCACTGTATTATTTCAGTGGAAACAAAGGATCACACTGTGCATTTGTGCCGGCATGTGTATATATGTGCATTCACTGTAGTCTCTGTTCTTCTGAGTCCAGGACTTCAGAATGGCTTTGAAACCTTCCAGTTCTTCAGTCATTTGCTTGAAAGCCATCCAGATAAGTAAGGGAGACTGTGGTTACACATTCTCCGTTAACGGTCTTGTCTGGTAAGCCAAATCTGGTAAGCCAAAACAATTTCTGCACACTGTATCCATACCCTCATCCCCTCCCCTTTGACACACACACTTTGTCTGCACAAATGTTTATGTGGCCACACATTGAACCTGACCAAGTAACTGATCCAGTTGAAAAAGAAATTGGGAAAAAAAAAAAAAAAAAAACCCTTTTTTTTTTTTTTTTCCACTGGACCTGTTCCCTGTTTGGGTTCGCTGCATGGCCATGCAAAATGTAGTAGAAGAGCTCTGGGCATGACCTGAGGGCAAGACAGATGACTGCAGGAGGAGGTCTTTAAACTGTGTCTGACACCAAAAAAAAGGCCTTGCAAAACTTCACCCTGACTAGAAGTTATCCGTGTTGACCAGCTGTGTGTTACAAGAGATTGTTATATAGGAGATTATTGTGAAAACAAAAGTATGCGTCAGACACCCTCTCACTTAAATGCTTGCCTATATTGGACTCATGTTCATACCGTTCTGGGAGTTGTTTATATTTGAGCAAAGCTGTCCTCTGAAAATAGTTATAAATAACATTGGGTTGAGAGGCAAAATAAACAACTTCATACACCACTTAAATCACAGCAACCTTCAGAATTGGGATCTCCTAAGTCCTGTGTTTGAGGCAAGAACAAAGCCAGGAAAACAAGACCTCAGTTTTCCCTGCTATTTCCAGCCCAACATTTTCCCAGATTTGGTGCATTAGGAACCATATCCACACAGAAAATAGAGAGGGGGCATAAATCAGCCAGAACTTCTGTCTACCTCTCTGAGTTAAATTCTGCTGAATGTCTTGCTGAAGAATCACTGAAGTCATTAAGATGCTTTGTGTTTGCACCCTGAACCAGATTTTAACTTTTCCAACCTTAACCAAGCAACACACCATTCTCCAGGTGAGGGAGGAATCTGAGGAGAGCAGTGGAAAGAGCTTGGGTGAAAGTTATTATCTCACTGAATTTAGAGGAAAGAAAACGTGGGGAAAAAACTATGTGTAGTAATTATAAAGAAGGACAGCCTGGTTGTGCTTAAAGGCAAGTTGAATAGTTCAATATTTTTCCAATCTCATTCACAGAACTATGTGAGGAAAGTGGAAATGAAATCCTTCTGGAATGCTCTGAATAAGTAATCAATAATTAGCTAATATTACCACCCTGCAGTAGTTAAAAAGTCTCCTTGCATGAAAAATTAAATATCTTAATATTTTAACATGGGCAGAGGAGGCTCTCTGCTAATTTTTATCTCATTGCCATGAAATGCTCCTCTTCAAGTCTCCCATTTGTCCAAAGACAAACTCTAGGGCCTGACTTGCCCAACAATTCCCAGCCTAAGCCTCGTTTATGCAGCTTCAGCAGTGTTATCTGAGGGAGCAAAGAGGTGAGATCAGGACATGACCAATGAGTAAGAAGGTCTGATCAGGAAGAAAGGCTGTGGTAATGCCATTAGTTGAACCTTTAATGGCTGGGCAGGTACAGAGCAGCAATCAATGAGATCTCTCCCAGGACTGGAACCACAAGTGAAAAATTACACATACTGCTTCCTTCCTTGAACATCAGTACGTAGTTCACAAATGCTCTTTAGTTTCTGGCCAAACCAGAAGACCTTTGCGCTCCTGAGATAGCAGAAAGGAAAAGAAGAGGCGGTGGCCAGAGAAACTCCCATGATGTGTGTCATCCAAACCTAGATAAGGTTTCTCTGACACCAGGACTGTAATTGCAATGATCAGACATCTTCAGCATCCTCCAGCTAATCTTAGCCCCATTCTTGTGATGTACATAAGACACATAGTAACATGGCTATCATATTTGGAAGGGAAATGTGAAAATTAAATAATTCATTCAAAATTGTGAAGAAAATTAATATGGAGTCTGTCATGTGCTCCTGTGAAGCTAGATCCCAACCATTTTTTCATACTATTTCTGACACCTTTGAGAGTTAAATGTGTTTAAGGTAATGGACCACCAAGCTCTATTGCAGTTAGGGAGTGGAATGAAAGAAGTGTATGGGATGGATGGACATGTAATAATGAGCTGTAAAAAGAGAAAACATTGTAGGTATGGATTAGATGTCCTGGTTTTAGGAGTTTGGGGTTTGTCATGGAAGACATATCCATATAGAGAGAGCAGGCCACTCCTATATTGGGATGGCTATACATTGTTTAGCTACATACATGGCTGACAGAATTTACTGCGACGCTAACAAGTATATATATGGTCGTTATATATATATAACAAATATATTACGGTTGGACTTGATGATCTTGAAGGTCTTTTCCAATCTAGAAGATTCTATGATTCTATGTTTCTACATGACAACCTGCCTGTTACTGCCTGGCAAGCAGAAGAGCTATGGCTGGGACAGAAGCTACTTGTGTCTCAAGATTTGTCTATGCTTAAGATCTGTGATCCCAGTTGTTACTGTGGTCTCCTTCCTAGAGCTCCTTTACAGCTCCTCCTTTACAGTTAGATGGGCTGTAAATCAGTCTATTCAGAATTCACTGTTTTTACTCTGTTTATTCAATATACCTGGTTTGATACACTCACATCCATCACATCCATCAGCAGCAGCAGGGATGAATGAACTGCACTGTCCATGTATCAATGTAGAGAGCAATCCATAAGTTAAGGCACAAAGTCTGTTTTTAGGCTGTGTGGCAGTTCTGTGCATGCTGTGAACATACGCAGATGGTCCAGATTAGAAGCCAACTCCCTGTAGGAGTTATAACCATGTCTCTTCCTTAGCTCCAAATGAACCCATTCTTCCTCCATCTTCATTTAGTACAGAAAGCTTATTAAATTTATCCTCAATTGTTCAAGGAGGTTGTAAAAAGTCTTAATGAGTACAAATGGGGGTTGTTTCCTCAGACTATAGAAGGCTGGTGGTGACATAATAAGAATTTTGTAGAGTAGACAAGAGAGATAGTGATGCCAGAAGTAACAAGAAAGGAGAAAATGCTCTCTTTTTCCAGATGAAAGTTTAGAAAAGGGCTTATCTAGGTCATGACTTGTAGGAGATGCTGTGAAAAGAGAACAAGCAGCTTTATTATAGCTGCTGCTGGTTAGCAGCAAGGTTGGATGCTGGTCTGCATCAAGCAGGGACATTTCTAATGCCTGAACTTTGGAAACAGCTTCGGTCAGAGCTTACTGTAAACCAGATCATTTTTAGTTCTCAGGGGCAACTTCTTCATGTCGTGAGAAGTACTTTCAATGGGTAGGCAATCCTTCATATAACAGATTACAAATTTTGCATTATCCGTTGTGTGAGGTTGATCATTCAGCACAGGAGGAATCTCCAAATTTCCGTTGGCTGAGAAGTTTTGATGTATAAGTGATCCTGCTTATATGGGTATACTGCCTTGATTTTTTTTCTTGGCACTTAGTAAAATATTGGCCCTCTCAACATCATTTCTCTGCCCTGGCAAGCATCACAACATTGGACCTCAAAACCATGGGTGTGGTCTAATTTATTCAATTCTTCTCCTCATTCCTCTGGTTGTTCCTGAACATTAATTGTATGGGGACTGGGACAGGAGCAGTGCGTGCTCTGGAGGCTGCCAAATACTGCTGCATGTATCCAGCCAAGTGAAAAATAAAAAGGTCATGTTCAAAAGTCTAAGCAAGAGAGCTGTAGGTTTTCCGATGGGTTTGACATCTCAAATGGCCTGATAGATGTTTCCTTTATTTGTTCTGTGACCACGCAAAAGGACTATAGAAATGCAAGCAAAACCCATGATCTAGTACTCTTGGCTTATCTGTAGCTAATGCATCTGTTATTATTCCTATTTTTTATTATACTTATGCCACATCAAAATTTAGTCCTTCCCTATAACTAGTGCCCTTGATGCTATTTAGAAATGTGAAATATATGTAACTAATAAACAACTTTCTTCCATTACTCCTGTAATATCAACCTTCAGCTGGAATATATATATAAAAGAAACTTCAATTCTCCACCCAAAAGTCCACCAGGGACCCCTCAAAACGACCTACATCTTGCCTCCTAACTTGAAGGTATAGAGAAAGCATGTGCCCTGTATTCAGAATGAGTCACACCATGGAGTGCACTGCAGATAAAAGTGGGTGTGGTAGTTGAGAAATGGAGGGCAGGAAACAGATGTGTCTGTGGTTTTTCTGTCTGGTTGAATGGGTTAGCTAAGGGACCATTAATGAAAGCCTGGGATAGTTCTTTAGCTGGTGTAAATTAAGGCAGTGTTGCTGAAGTTACACTGATTTACTCCAGCTAAGCGTCAGACCTTTTTCTGTTTGTATGGGTCATTCAAAGTCCAATGCTCCATGGCTGTGAGGACCCAAATCTTTCTACAATCGGTCTGTCCCTCTTCAAACGAAAGCTCAGTTGAAACCACTGCACTTATCTTTCATCTTTATTGAAATCAAATCTACTTGTTTTGTTTTATGAGATAAGAGAGATTTAAGGAGACATACTAAAAGTCTACACTTGGGAGTTCAGAGGCAGCTTTAGATTCTTTGTAATTTTGAAAGCAGGCTGCTTGTCTGGATGTCAAGATAAAGAGGTAGTTTCTTTCCATAAGACATCTGCATTTGAACGTGATTGGATAATTGGTTTCATCTAGGCTATGAAATCAGCACTGAAAGGAGAATGTAATGACCCTCAGTTCCGACTTTCCCAAACTGACTCTCCAGCTTCTCCTTGGGCAAGCTTTCAGGATCAACTTCTGCATATTCAGTGATTATCCCGTCAGTGGTGAGGACACTGGGAAGCACCTGATGAAGAAACACAGGCCTAAGAAGGAAGATCCAAGCTAAACACAAATGGGAACAGAGCAGCCAGCCCTATAGAATGTTGTACAACTCAGTCTTTTTAAAGAAAATTTTTTAAAGAAAATTTTCCACCCCTTCACTGTAAGGCCACATCTGGCAAACATTGTGAGAGTGTTAACAATTAGAAAAATGAAATATCTTTTCCTTCAATTTTAGCTGACAAAATAAATATAAGAATTCCATCGATCCTTTTAATAGACTATTGTATTATTCTTTGGGATATAGTGAATTTCCAGCCTATTCTAACCTCACCCAATTAAGGGAAACTAAACTCGAATTGCAAAACATGAGCTCCGTCCTAACTCTAGATGCAAAAAACTCTCATAATACCTCTAGGAATTGTTTTTATCCTTCAGTAACTAAACAGGATCCCCGTAAAAATTGAGAGCCATAGTTTAGACCACCTACTGTGATGTCTTACATGGATGAACACCAATGCTGGGATCTGTTAACAGGGAGCCTGCACAGAGCCTTTATACCCCTTCACCAAATGTATTGTCATACAAGGCCTTGTAGCGTGGGACAGTAGGAGATCTGAATTACTTAATACTCCCTTGAACTCTGATGCTGTCTTAGGCATCGTAGTAGGTGGTCTGAAACAGTCCGTTTTTAATGTTGACTTATGAGAAATGAGAGATGATTTCTTAGGTTATTCTTGTCTGTGCTCCATCATTTAGACAGAATTTTTTCAGAGCATCTGAAGTCTTCCCCAAAGTTAATGACTTGCTATGACGCTTTGTAAAAAGGGCTAGAAACCATGTTTTCTATCAGAGCATACCTCAAAAAAAAAAGAATAAAAATCCACTAAAATTTTCATATAGTTATTATATTTCCCTCTACCTTTTCCATATTTAGCTCTCCTTAGTTTACAAGATGCCTATAAAATGTTGGGAATGCCTAGACATCTGATTTTCTGAAATTCCTCTTGAATCATGTTGAATGATGTAGTCTTTGATTCCTTGAGATTCCCTGTTTTGCATTCAGTCATTGCTCCTTGTCTAGTACAATTTGGCATCGGGATTACTATTTTGTTCTTTCCTATATGTTTGATTTAGTCTGATTTAAAGAAGACATGTTCCACAAAGTCACATAATCTTTGTAAAACTAGGGCTCTGAATACTTCTGTTGTGTAGGTTTTTGTTCTCTTCCCACTTACCCTTGCATAATGACAGTAGAGCTAGTTTTGCTTTACACTTTGGTGAAAACAGCCAATGCTCAAGCTGTGTTTTCAAATGCACACAACAGGAGTGGAATTCAGATCACAGATTACACTGTTTTATGAGCTGGGTGTCTCATCTCCCATTATGGTCAAAGAAGATCTCGTCAATAGTGTACAAATTTGCTGTAAAAATTCGCAGTTTTAATCAGATCTGAAAAATGCATGTTCTGGTTTAATGGGAAGAATTTATTTTCAAAGAAAAAAAAACCAAATCTGATGACATAGTCAAGTTTCTGAAATATCTTTCAAAACTGGTTTAAAATATGCTGTTTTCCCATCAGCATTCTTGCTTATAATTCTTGTACATAAGGAATTAGAATACCAAGAATCAAATTCAGGAAACATAAATTTTGCAGAACTTGTAGAAAATACAAATATTTTTACAAGGATTTTAAAAATTTTTCTTCAAAATATCACATGGTGTTTATTTCTACCACCAGGTTTTCATTGAAAAATAAACATTGAAACAGTGAGGAAATTATGGATTCTTCAAAATATCTTTTGGGAAAATAATATCTTGCTTTCAATTCACATGAAAAAATTTTGCAAATTTCTACTAAAAAAAATATTTTGTTTTGTTTTCTATTGTTTTACTTATTTAGAAAATTCCAGTAATATAGAAATAAAACCAAAACCAGCCAAACAAACAACCAAAAAAAAAAAAAAAAAAAA
>VXAL01000824.1:131752-154719 GCA_013399475.1 Chauna torquata | reverse complement strand
AAAAAAAAAAAAAGGACACTTTCCCCTTTTATTTGAAAAGGACAAAATATTTGTATTTGGGAGTGTGGGGAGGGAGGAGAGAAAAAAAGAGATAACCTGTTATGCACTTTATTCTCTGAAACATTTCCTGAATAAAAGGAAAATGAATAAAATACAACCCTTCTTGAGTCATTTCAATTCTTGCATAAAAATTCACAGACAATTTTTTTGTAGCATGTGCCCAAGTAAACTTAACCATGTATGTAACTGGTCTGCAGGTATGACATCAATACTGTAATTCTTCCTCCCCTCCAGCCTTTCACTTCTACTTGGAATATCTCCTAGAATATTTAACTCCTTTTCTTGAGCCTGCAGAAACCCTAGGATTGTTTGCAGCTGACAAAAAGTTGAAGACAAGACATGGAATATCCTCGGAGGAAATTGAACTTGAAAAGCAAAACACCTATCGCTGTAACAACATATTAAGACTGAACTTGGGGGTCTAGCAGGTTTTCCATGCCTTACCTAAAAGCATATTAGGTCGAAGTATACTAGATACGCCACCAATGGCTAATCTTCAAAAGTCCATGACCTCGCAGTCTGTATGATATTCTACAGCTTTTATACGAACTATGTAGACAGTGTCCACAGTATAGACAAAAAAAGGGCAGGCTGCCTTCCTCTCTCCCTACAGGATTTTACAAAGCCAAATGAGCCATTTGAGAAAGAAAGGCTAATGCCTGTGTCTGGGGTGACCTCTATGCCTGTGCACAATTACCAAACACAACATACCCTGTCCTTATTCCTCCATCTAATTTTTTGTTAGCTTCGCAGTGGCCAACCTGTTGCCTTGCCCAGCCCCTCCACGCACATCCCCTAATCCGCTGCTCCTCTGCCCACCTTTTCTTGTCAGCCTCCTGATGTCAAAATTCAGTTTTGTTTTCCCTACTGAAAACCACCAGCTTTCTGGTTTCCAGCCCATGGGTGCATGCTTAATTTCTGTCCTTTTGTTCTTATGCAATGACTGGCCATTTGTGCAGGTAGCCCTCCTCTGTTTTTACAGATTTTTCCCTAGTTTTATTCCTAGAGAACAAATTTCTCTTCCTATATTTTGTTTTGGAGGTCTAAACAAGCCAGGTTTTCTGATTTCTTTTCCTGTTACATGATAGGTTTACCATTCCTTAGTTTATCCTACTAACCTTTCATCACATCTTTCCCACCAAGTGATAGCAAAGAGCTAACACAGATAGCCAGAACTGTACACAGTGTTTCTGATGGCACCAGTCCTTGGGGGGAAAAAAAAAAACAACAATATTTTCCACACTCAACTGAGAAAAATAATTAATTAAATTTGTTGGGAAATTAGAAATTTGGGAGATACTGAGTTTTGGGTTATGTGTACACTCAAGTTTGTTTTAACTGATGATAGTGTTATTGGGAGATAATATAATGGTAAATGCAGACACATCAAACAATCACTATACCTTACCCCTTACTATAGTGTATTGGTAGACAGCTGACAGCTAGGGAGATATAGCTGCATGTAAGGATTTGTCACTGACAAGAAAAAATTAATTAAGTAGAGATAATGTTCTTCATTAAATCAGCTAATCATTAGAGTTACCTGTGCTGAAACACTGTGAGGAAATTCAACATACTCATACTTAGAGTAAAATGGAGGGGAGAACCTTTTGTTTTTCCATTTAATGAGAATGAGGCATGAGAGCATTTCCTTCTCTGAATCATGATGAAGATCTCAAAATATCTTTCATGAATTCCCATGAACTTTGCTACTGAATTTAAACAGTAGTTCTGGCTGATATTAAAATAACACAGGCTTGAACTGGCAAGGCAAATGTGACAGGACACATCACAGACAATCCCAGGGTATATTCATCTCACTTATTTCTCACCGTGCATTGTGAAGACAGTCTCCCAGAGTAGCTCTGATGAGATGCACTGCTTTCATCTAGGTAACTTTGGGAGAAATTTATCCCATTCCATGGTCCATTTGCCCAGCCGACAAAATCCTGGCAAATCCCCACCCTCACCCTTTTTTGAATCGAATTCTGGAAAGCAATTCCCTCACATTCTCTCAAAATGCTGCTTCTGGACCAAGCAAGCTGTTTCTAATATTACTTAGCTTGTCACCTGAGCTGAGCTGAAATGGGAATGTCTATGCTTCCAGCATGACAGCAGATTTGTATCCCTTGGAGAAGTTGAGCCTGATAATTCAGACTTTACCGATGGCCAGAGTATGCTTTTTGGATCATTCAGGATGCCATGTGCCTGGTCAAGCCAAGGATTTGGCGCGTCATCACCTACCTGCAGCTGGGAGGTACATCCTGGGACTTGCTTTCGATTTTAGCAAAGGTACCACCGATCCTATGGAGGAAGCTAATGAGCAGAGCAAGGGGCAGGAACAAACCTTAGGCTGTAATGAGGAAAGAACATGGTTCCAGTGCAGTGAGAAGCTGATTATCTTCTCAGTACCCTCCTGAATAGGGACAGGAAGGAAAGGTTAGTAAAAGGGAACAGGAATCTTCTTGTAATCCCAACAGGTTGCCCATCACCTTATTTATTGCTTCTTTAATGGCGCTTACAATGCTATGGGACTCTAGACTCCCATAAGAAGATACCAAAAATGCTTCCCCCACTCTTTGTCTTTAATTGGAACACTCAAAAAAAAAAAAAAAAAAAAGAAAGAGAGAAAAGAANAAAAAAGAGAGAGAGAGAAAGGAACAAACAGAAAAGGAAAAACATACACTGCAACCACAACCAGAAACATATCTTTCAATCTCCTCAGTGCTGCCCCAGGACCATAAAAAGTATTACTTTGATTTATAATTCATCTACTCCATATAGAGACAGCCTATATAGGAATCCACAGCTTTACCCTCTTCCATTTTCTCTGAGTTTAATTTAGCACAGCAGCAGTGAAGGCGATAGCAGCACAAGTACAAAATGTCAAGAAAAACAAGAGGAGACTTTGAGTCTGCCAGTTAAATGTGAGTCTGTGCCTATAATGGACATCAGAATTGCTGTTTCCAGAATCCACACTCAGAAGCCCTCAAACCTGCACTAAAAGGTCTAAGGTCTTTGTATTTAATGTCACACCTTCTCGTTACCCTGTCATATGCATCTGTATCATAGGGCTGGACATAACAGCAGAGATCTGGTGTTAGAAAACCAAATTAAATAACTTAATATTTTTTACTATTATTATTCATGGTTTTATTATTATTTAAAGCAATGCTCTCAGAGAACAAATATTCTATTTCACTCTGGCATAATTCTGGAAAATAATAATAATGAAAAAGAGAACAACAAAAAAAATAACCCCCTTAAATATGAGACTGTCCCTGCCATAGATATAGTTGATCAATACAGAAAAAAACATAGTTGTTTTTTTTCACATAACAGTTCCTTCACAAACAGAAGCATTTCCTATCTCCCTCTATTGGATAGTTTAGTAGCCATGCAAGGTTAATGGGCATTATCCTTTGCACTTCAGGCTGACTGTTAATGCAACTCACTCTGATGTTTTTCAAAGAGCTATGCAATATTTGGATAATGGACAGGGTCCAGCAGCAACTCAGATGCAAATGGAAAAACAGAAGAAGGCAATCTCACACATTGTGGATGTATCACAGTCCCTATCTCACTCACTCACACTCCTTTTGCACGTCACCCAGCTACCAAAATTGTTCAGGAAGTTAAGACTGCTCAACCCAGCATCCCTGCCTCTGAGGTTATGTACAGGGTAATGCACAGGTGAAGGTATGGAAAGAGTTGAACTTCATGCAATGGGAAATGGCTGCATGGACTAAATAAAACAATTCCCATCCTGTGACAGAGTGATTAATAGAGGTTAAGTAACTTCAAGAAAGTGGAAAATTCACTCAATAGCACATAAATGCAGACAATGATAAAAGAGGAAACAGGGAACTCCCTAAAAGCAGACACATCATATCACTTCAGACTTGAAGTGATATGATCATCGGGGAGATATTGCCTTAGCACATAAGCGAGAAAGCTGGGCAAAAAAGGAATAATGAAGAGCACTAACTTCTGCTCTCAGTCATGTCAATGGAAATCTAGTCATTTCAGTGGAGTGGTTAATCCAGTGCCCACTTGACCTAAGTGAAATAAAAGGAAAAAATATCTCTTCGTCCATGAACTAAATATGGGGGAAATTCAAAAGGCTGGCTTACTATTTTAAGTTTAGGCTCCCTCTGTGATCTACGGCATGCCATATACTTTCTATGGGCCTCATTTCATCCCACGTGCTGAGTGGATCTAACCGTATTTCACAGTCTGTTTGAGGAGACTGCAGGCTTTTAAGGGCAAAAGTTTCTTCTTCCTATACAAAAGAATAGCTTTGGGCACAGTGAAGCTTTGATTTCAAGCTGGGCCTCTGGGCTTTATTGCAAGACAAAACTAGGTCACATTCCTAAACCAAAGTTGCAGATCTCCTGAGGTTCATCCAGGACTTACTGTAGAAATGGTAGGCTGCCTGAGACCTCACACAAAGAAAATCAAGAGACAAGTAATTAAACTGTGTTAAGTAGAGTCATTTCTGATTCACACCTGTATAAGTCAACATTATCTGTCATTTAGTTCCTGCTTTGTCATTGACAGTTTAAACAGATGGTGCCAATAACCTCTTTAATACTACATTCTCAGTTAGAGAAAGCAAATACTCTTTTCCTTTGTCCTTAAGGGACACGTTCTGTTCCATCAATTTGGGCACTACCATTCCAGTCTATGTCTGAGGCACTTTTGCTACCATCTTCAGCGGACATTCAGGCAGACACCTTTGAAAATGTGGGTCTATGTGATGTCTGAGAGTATACAAGAAACTTGTTACAAAACAATCTTTCCTAGACCATCCTTCCCTCTTTCTAGAAGGTCTTGCTTTGTTTTTATCTATGTTTTTATGGTGAGGATGGTGCAGTGATTTACCTGTCTTTTCGTTTGCAACATCACATGCAGATGAAACAACTCTAGCTTTTCCACGAATCTTGTGAACTGCCCTGAGACTGGTTAAGAAATGTCTAGGGCTCTTTTTCTGTGAATTTTCAAAGCTCAAATTCTGTTAATGGAGAGCACAGAAGAGAAGCAAAATGGCAGAGCACTGATAGCTGCTCCCTTCTTTAGGTTTACGTGCTCTTTAAAACCAGAAGTGTTGTGAATCACTGGGCTAAGTGATGTCTTGGCAAGCAATTTATTTGATGATCTTGAGGAGCCAACATAAGCTTTATCTGTAGTTCTAGCAGAAAAAGTAGCAGAGTGGAACAATGGAGATTAAATGAAGCCAGCTGTAAGGCTTGTAACACCGATCCATATGAAGCAGAAGATTACTGAAGGGAAGATCTGGAATATGGCCAAATGATTTAGTCTTAGGAATGACAACTTTATAAGGAATAACAAGAAAAATGATTTGTTTGTCCGTTCAGGCTGCCAGAAAATAAACAAGAATGATCCTTGTAAATCAGAGGGTGATGGGGAGATGGTGGAGTTCAATGCTCTTCTGGGAGACAAAGACTTGGAAGTGGTCAGTGCCCATCTGTAGCAGTCCTCCTCAGGAAGGATGGCTGAGCTATCACACTGTGGGAATGATCAAAAGAAGAAGGAAACAGTGAAGACAGCAGATAGTAGTAACCTTCCCCCCAGCGCAGAAAAGCGCTGCCTTTACTAAAGTTCCTGATCGCAAGGCTGCATTGTCCAGCACAACCTAAAGAATTCAAACGTAAAGAAAGCCAGTTTATTGGATTTAATTGGCAATGTTTTGGTAGTGGAGTGGGGGTAGCTTCACTGCAGGGGTGGCCTCTGTGAGCAGAGCCCAGAAGCTGCCCCATGTCAGAGAAGAGCCAGCTCCAGCTGGCTCCAAAAGGGCCCCACCACAGGCCAGAGCTGAGCCGTGAGCGACGCTGGTTGTGCCTCTGGGAGAGCAGGGTGAAGAAAGGGAAAAAACTGCTGGGCAACAGCAGCTGGGAGTGAAGAGTGAGAAATGGGAGAGAAGCAGCCCCGCAGACACCAGGGTCAGTGAAGAAGGAGGGCAGGAGGTGCTCCAGGCACGGAGCAGAAGTTCCCCTGCGGCCCGTGGAGAGGCCCACGGAGGAGCAGGCTGTCCCCCTGCAGCCCGTGGGGCACCACATGGAGCAGATCTCCACATGCAGCCCGTGGAGGAGCTCACAGAGGAGGAGGTGGCTGTGGCCTGAAGGATGTTGCAGCCCATGGAGAGGAGCCCACGGAGAAGCAGGAGGTCTGGTGGGAGCTGCCACCTGTGGGGGACCCGTGCTGGAGTAATTTGCTCCTGAAGGATGGACCCCATGGTATGCACCCATATTGGGGCAGCTCTTGGAGAGCTGCAGCCTGTGGGAAGCCCATGCAGGACCCGTTTGGGAAGGACGGCATCCCGTGGGAGGGACCCCACGCTGGAGCAGGGGAAGGCCGTGACCACGAAGGAGTGGCAGAGACGCAGCGTTATGGACTGACCACAGCCCCCATTCCCTGCTTCCCTGCACTGCTCGGGGGGAGGACGGAGAAGAGGGTGCGTGGCGGGAAGGTGTTTGTAGTTTGCTTTTAGTTCTCACTGCTCTACATTTATATCAATAGGTAGTAAATAGCACTAATCTCCCTTACACTGTGAGTGTGTTTTGCTTGTGACAGTAACTGGTGAGTGACCTCCCTGTCCTTATCTCAGCCCATGAGCCTTTTTTCCTCTTATTTTGTCCCACCTGTTATTCTGAGGATGGACAGTGAGAAAGTGGCAAGGTAGTGCATAGCTACCTACTGGTGTTAAACCACCACAGCCAGCAAGGAAATAAGATGGAAGAGAAAGCAGAGCTTAGCAAGTCTTTTGCCTTTATTTCAGGTAGCTACTCAGACTTCCATTTGCAAACACTGAGCTGGCAAAGAGCTCGGGAAAGCCTCCAGTACAGAGCAGAAAGATGGGTCTTTACAGTATATCTTCAGTAGCATTATCTCAGCAGAATGAGCTTCTAACATCCTGCCATCATCAAATCATTAAGCACAAGGATGGATACTCTTAAGACGTGATGTCTTGCCTGCTTTTGTCAGGGTAAACTCAGAGTTATCAGTATCATAAAGTTTACAGCTCTCATAGTAATAATGTGTTAAACTCTTTGGATGATCAGCCTACATGTATGGCATTTGAAATGATAGATCCTTCCCACACAAGTAAGATAGGATTTGTGCAAACTTTGCCTTTAGTTTGTGGAAAGAGAAGTATTTTTCTTCCTTCACTGTCCCTCCTAACGTTTACAAACTGTTTATATCTCTTAGTAAGAGTCTTATATAATATTTGAAAGGTCAGAGTTTGTGGGTAGACGTCTTTGGTATAAAATATTACTTTGTGTTGGCAGTACTATCATGAAATGCAATGTTTTTTTGTATCCTCACCGAGTAGCAGGAAGGATATTACGGCTGGATTGTGCTTCAGATTTAAAAAAAAAAATATTTCCCACACCACTTTATGTAAAAGTTTGTGACTCAGGTCACATTTTACTCAGATTAGCTGATTGATAATTTCACCTTTTTAACTGTTCCACAGATGTTTTTCTTCCAGGACACAAACCTTAATGATGAAAAGATTTAAGACAAGACTTTCACATAGCAAGAAAAATTTTGCTGTTCATACAGACCTATTTAAGATACTGTATTATTCAAGAGCTAAATAATTATTTTTTCTTGACCTCTTACACTCCTTGTTCCTACCTGTCAGTTCATTCAGTCTGGTAATGTGCTTAGAAGCACTGCACATGGAGCTTTTTAAGGAAGAGTTGTGCACTCCTTTCAGTTTAAAAAGTGCAAGTAATAAAAGATTCTTATTTATCAACATGGGGAGTGATGAGACACAGTGAAATTACAACAAGAAAAATCCTCTGAATTCTTCAAGCAAAGGCAGAGTCAGATGAGTAACTCAGATATCTGTTGGAGAGGTTCTGCTGAAGTGACAAAATTAAAGATGAGCTACCTATTGAGTAGAAAATATCAGTTGCATTTGAAAAATTTTCATTAACAATTTTAGATGTCAATTCGTGAGCCTTAAAACTGGTTCTGATAACAGGAGCTGGAACTCGCAGAATATAGCAGTTTTGTAAGTATGTCTAACTTTAGCAAGACCAGTAAGGAAGATATGTGAACATGGATTAGCAAACAGAATACAGATCTAGAAACCTGAATATTTATTTTGGTTTCTTTCTAATGCAGAAGCCCAAGACATACCATATCTCACCAACAACCAATGTATCACAGTATCATTGAGGTTGGCAGAAACCTCTGGAGGTCACCTGGTCCAACCCCCTGCTCAGAACATGGTTGGTTATAGCAGGTTGATGCTACAGGGGACATGTACAGTTGGGTTTTGATATTTCCAAGGATCATGTTGTGGATGAACCCCTGGTAGACAGCTAAACACCACACAGCTGCTCACGCACTTCCCCATCCCCCACAGTGGGACAAGGGAAGAGGAACAGAAGAGTAAAAAACCAGAAAGTTGTTTAATAAGTGAAGGAGAAGTGGAATAAGTGAGAAAGAAAAAAAAAAAAAGTGATGTGAAGGCAATCACTCACCACCTCCCATGGGTAGACCAATGCCCAGTCAGTTCTTGAGCAAAGAGATGGCTAACTTCCCTTAACACATCTCCTCTCCATTTTATTCCTGAGCATGATGTTATATGGCATGGAATATCTCTTTGGTTATTTCTGGTCATCTGCCTGTTTGCATCCCCTCTCAACCTCTTGTGCACCCCCAACCTACCCACTTGCCAAATCAGACCATTTACTGCCAAAAATGACATGGAGTTTTTAAGAATGGATCGTTAGCTGATTTATGTTGATTTCCCACGGAGTATAAAAGAAGAAGATTTTAGTCAGTAAGTCCTTCTCTAAGCTTCCCAAAGCTATATTCGGCTAGCTCCTCTCTGGGAGACTTTACATGAACACTAAAAGATGACTAACTCTCATTTATTGCTGGTGAGTGAGCTGTTTGAATCTCTAGTCACGGCAGATTGGATTTGTATGACTAAATATATGCATACATTTTAGGGTGAAAATCAGTTCTCTTGGAGTGGATATCTCATGGTTTCTGAGATGTCCTGAAGACGTCTGCGCTTGGCAGATACAACACAGGATCAGCCCTCAGGCAGCTGGTGCCCCTCTGGAACAGAAGGTAGAGGCCTGTAGACATGTCCTTATGCACATCAGCTGTCTATGTTTAAACAGTGGATCAGGTCAGATGTTGCTGTATTGTGAGGATTTCAGGACCTGGGGGCTTTCCCTTGCCCCAGTGGGATAGTGGGAAGCAGCCTTTGCGGCTTTGTTGCCCCCTTTCAGCCACTGGCCAAGCTGAGCACAGAGCATGCACTCCCACTCCTCGCCAAGTCTTTATTTAAGGTGATTAGCTTTTAGTCAAATAACCTAACAAATTATATCTTGCATATCTATCTGAGGAAATCACACTGGGATTTCTCTATAGTCAGTGGAGAGCATGTCAGTATTATATGTTGCAGAACTGCAAAGGCATTGACACCTTTTGTCATGTCCGTGCTCTTTAAGTGCTTTGGGGGACATTGAGTACACAGGACCTGTAATTTCATGGACCTGACAGTGCCGGTGACTTTTGGACTAAAAGTCATAATTCTGGGAGTGGATCATATACGACAGGCAGAAAAACACTTCTGGGTGTCTTTGCACAGCCTAATAACAATATCAATCTCTCCTGAACTGTCCTTGTAAATGGAAAAGTTGTGTTTAATTGGATTCAGGAGGACTGGCTGGAGGAAGTTCAGATGGGATTTGTCCCAGTTAATTATCCTCTCTCCGTCTTTTTTGGTAAGCTTAAAAGGTCAGTTAAACCTCATGAAGCAGATTGTTCTCAGGGCTGTTCCCTCCATCATTTCCAGTTTGAATTCCTCCAGTTGAATACAGTTTGGCAGATCTGTACAAATATACAGTACAGTGGCATAGCAATAGAATTCTTCTGTGCCCTCAAATTTACATACTATGTAAATGAAATGTGGCATTTAGGAAAATATGAAGATTGTTATCACCATTTTGAAGCTGAGAGAGAGAGAAGAAGAAGTAGATTATATGATTTTTCAGAGTTGCAGGAGACTATATTAGAGTCAGAAGATTCATCAAGAGCTCGTAAGGCTTTGGAAGAGATGGCACGGCATGTCCCTCCTCCATCTGGTTGAGTTTCACTTCTTTGCTGAAAGCAGTATGTTTCCAACATGCAGATGAATTCAAGCACCCTGAGGGTTTAAGCCTGACCAGATCCTGTTGCAAAAAATGTCTTCACAGAGGGTTGTGTTTTTAATCTTCATTACATCTCTCTCATCTTTCTGCACCAACTTTAATCTGTGTAGCTGCATCTGCAGATAAGAGTCAGCAGAACTTCTGGTTTTGAAGGATCATCTGAGGGATGAATTCTTTACTTTGAAAGCCTTGAAAGTAGTCTCCTGTGTGTGTCATCAAGTTGTAGGCAAAAGCAGATGCAAGGGTTAGATTATCTGCTGGTGACAGCCTAAATAAAATGCAGTAATGATTTTTTGAAGGTTTGGACTGCTATGATACTGAATCTGAATGAAGAATGACTGGCAGAGCAGAGATTCTCCAGTGAAAGAAAGTCTTGGAGTTTCACTTCTCTGCATGGGAAATGAGAAAGAGTACTACATCCATATCTCCTGAAAGCAGTGATGATGACACTACAAAAAGAAAAAAAATCTATATCATGTTTACCCTCTTTCCAGTTATTACATTCACTGTTGGACTGGTACTTTTCTTTATTGCTTGGCAGATGGGAAGAACTGTTGTATATGGAGCTTCTTCAGAAACTAATAATTCTCTGAAGTCTCTCTTCCAATCACTGAGCAGCTTAGACCTACTTATCTCATAAAAAATGCAAAAATTGAAGAATATCTCCTATCAATGTATATCAGCAGTAAATATGCACAGCAAATGCTGAAGAGTACCAAGCAACACAATAAGCAAAGTTGCTGAAGATATTTGTCGCCCACCAATTTCAACCAGAGGAAGCATTCTTTCTGAATGCTGACCTGACAGTATATCCTTGACCTTTACTTAGGTGCTACTGGAAAATCTAGGCAGCTTGTAGTTGCTGTTTCATTTCATTGGTAATTATGTAGTATGCATGATTTCTAGGAATAGGCATTGTGGATAAGTCTTGTTTGTTTTGGCTCTGTTTCTATGGGGATAAACAGAAGTAGTGTGATTAATTTCTATTCTGTTGCCATGGTTATTAATAATAATGAGGTGATTATTACTGCACTGTAAACCTTACAGCAATTCCAATGCTGTTATAAAAGAGAGAGAGGGAGAAAGAGAGAATGGGGGGCGGGGTGGTGGTGGTGGACAATGAAAGAGCTGGACCAGATCCTCAGCCTGGACAAATCAGCACTCACACATTGCCTCGATGAGAGGCGATGAAATAGAAGATGTGCTCTTGGAGAGTCTGGACCTGTAGACAGGGCAGCATTAATAAAACAAGTGATAGATGAGAACCCTTGCTGACTTCAGCAGGGCTGTGCAGATTTGTACCCACTGAGATTTGCTCAGGACCCAGCACAACAGTCCCACCTGGTTCACAAGGCCAATGAAAATGATTTGATGTGCCCAATATTCACTGGATCAGACTCTATCTTATTAGTTCCATTATAACAAACTGGGGGAAGAAAGGGTAAATAAAAATAAATAAATAAACAAAAAGGCAATAGCTCTTCCTCCTGAGTGACTAATAACTCCCACATTCCTGGTACCTGCTCAGCTGGCTCTATCTTACTGCACTAAGTGATTTGTATTCCTTCTGGAGACATTGCCATGGTGTTGGAACAATAAGTAACACACATTTATTCAGATTGTCCCCATGGGTGATATTATATTTTTCAAGGATTCTGCACTCCTAGCCTGGATGTTTTGCAGACTTCCATCTTTCTGAGTCCTGTTGTAGGTGCAGAAAGCTCACAATTGGCAAATTGAAGCCACGGGGCAGACTTGTTGTTGTTATTTTATGGCTAACTGGGATTCAACATCAGCCCATTCACACAAGTCTTGGAATGACAGAAACAGGATGAGAAAGTGACTGTTCACATTCTTTCTCCCAAAAGCCACAACCTGTGCTTTGAGGCTGTTAGTTTTCCATGCTTCCTTTTCCAAACCAGGGGAAATTATTTTGCATATGCTTCTTCCTTCCCATTTGCCTCATTTCTGTTTGCAAGTACAGAGATCACCCTTCCCACCCTATCTTTTGCCCTTTAAAAGCTGAGGATACCAACCTTTGGCAAAACAAAAATCAGAGTCTAGCTGCCTCCCAGCTTTGCATGTCTGCTGAGGTTCCTTCAAAGCAAAGAGGACAGTAGGTCAGATGCTAGCACTGGCTGTCAAATGTTCACACAGAGCCAAGTTTAAAGAAAACATGGCTGTACAGAGGTTTAAATGTGAGATGAGGCTGTCAAGTGTTTTCCCTTTCAAATAAGCCTCTAAGCATTTAACTCCAGATCATGTGGTGGCCCAGTGCCAACTGCAAGGAGCATCATCACCTCCTCAGAATACATGACAGACTGGCTACAAGTCACTTTTCCTCTGCAGGCAGACTTCATTGTTGGAGTTCACAGCATTTCACTGTAGTGCTTTGAAGAAGGACCCTATGAGCCAAGGGTGCAAAGGCAACCACGAAGGGCAGAGGGTGCAGTGTTGAGCCCCACTGCTCTAAATATGGTGCTGGTTCTCTGATCACCAGATCAAAGCTAGCAGCTAGCAAGTGATGTCCTTTAATGCAGGTGGTCACAAGAGGAGGACATGCCTCTCATCAGCACATGCTGCTTGTATGGGGTGAAAGACAGGCACTGCATCCAAGGCTTCTTGGTGACCCCAAAGCCCATAGCAAAACTGAGGTTAGGGCCTTCTCTGCTTCCTCCACCTCACCTCTGGGCACTTTTGACCGTATTCAGAGGGTAAGAATGGGGTATGGATAGCGGTAGGGGCAGGGAGTATCTATGTCTAATGCTAAAACAAAAGGGTTGCCTCCAGTGATACAGTCCAGTGCTGCTCTCGATGGCAGAGGACTCTGCAGATCTTTTCTCAGGAGTGTGCAATAGCTGCAGATTCCTCACACCCCTGTTGGGCCTCTCATTTGTATTCTGTTTCAGTATGAAACTGCTGAAGCACATGCCCAGGTGCAGCTCTGGTCCACAGCATCACATGAAGGATGGGGGTTCTATTCAAAGGCATAACTACTGTTGTGTCATCATCTTTTTTGGTCACCAAAACAACGTCAGACAATGTCAGAGATTCCTCAACAGGTACAAGGCAGATTAGAGATTCACTTGCTTTTGTTACAAGGCTGTAGCAAAATAGGAGAGAGGCCACATCACTGTGCAATGCAAATGTGAGATCCAGCCATGTGTGGAGAAATGAAGAGCAAACTCATGTCTGGATCCTCCTCTCCACCCCTCAGACCCCAAAGGTCTGTTTGGCAATCCTTGGCGGGACTCAGCACTTGTCTAGTTAAAAACAAACAAACAAACAAACAAACCCCTAGAAAATAAATAGATCTGGAGAAAGACAGTAAGAGATATTCATTTTTAAACTGTGAAGGACCACACTGCAGTGAAATCTGCAGGACCATCAAATAAACATGCATGGATGTTTAGAAGTGTAGATCCTGCTCACAAGTGCATACCACTACTCACTACACGCCCACACGCAAGCACATGTGAGCAAGCAAACAACACACATTGCAGGCACGCACACATACACGCTCTGCCTTTTGTAATAACAACGTTGCTTTGTTGTGAGGGAATGGAAATAAGAGAGACTTGCAGCATATTTCATTTGAAAGAGAAGAAAAAAAAATGTAAACCAAAGTTTCAGAGAAACTGTTTCTAAGCGATGCAGAAAGATCCCTCCTCTGGTTGGTATGGGGGAGGGAAGGGGACAGGGAGAAAAAGAAAAGGGGGGGAAGACAAGTTCGTGGTTAGATGGGAGCTCCCACCCATTTCCTTTCCTTGCCCTTCCCAGGCATGTCAGAGCTGGGAGCCAAGACAAATCAAACTCTCAGGAGCTTGCAGATAGACAGCACCACTTACCGAGAGCGTAATTGCAGCCCTTGGAGGAGCATGAGGGAGGGGATGAGCATGCAAAAAAATTAAGAAGGGGGCAGTGCCCTCTGCTGCCAAAGCAAAGCTGTCGATGTGGAGAGGATTGCTGGAGAGAGGCAAGCGGGATGCAGCGAGATGGGGCCTCTGGGAGTCTGCAAATAAGTAACCAGCGCACACTGCAAGGGGAGGAAAGTTGACCACAGATCATTTGAGGTCAGCAGGGTTCATCTGAGGCCTCTCCCCCCCTGCTCAGCTTACCAGGGAGTGAAATGGATACAATCATACTGCGCTCACGTAGGCATTAGCCTGGTTTCATTAGCATTGGCAAGCCGAGGTCCTTGAAGGAAAAGTGAAAAGAGCTGTCGTTGCTAGTGAAAACTGACTACACAGCAGCAAAACTCCTGTGGTAGGTACTTCTGGGGCTTGTAGTTACTGCTGTGACAGAGCCCAGCAAGGTCCTACAGCGCAATCAGAGAAGGGCAGGTTCCCTTTCCTCACTTCACAGGATGGGGACTGTGGGGCTGTGAGACTAAGGTCAGGGTTCATGCCACCTAACTTTAGCCCTCTGAGTGCTCACCATCCAGCTTGTTCCTTGAAAAGAGAGAGCCTGAACTCACCACCCACTCCTGACCAGGATGAACTGATCTCCAGGGGAGACCAAGGGTGTCAGATGTCCCCCTTCTCCTATTCCAAGTGTCCTTCAGGGCTCTCTACCCCAGAAAAGTTAGTGACACCAGCCTGCAAAATGAAAAATTTCAGTTCTTTTTTCCTTCTGAAACTTCCCCAAATCCTGTAATTGCCCACCCACACCTTCTCTCTCTACATCATGAATCCACTAGCTGGTGTTAAGTATTGCTGGGAGCTTTCTCCTCAGCTGCTGTAGCACTGAGCAAGGTGAACTTGACTCCTCCTTAGGAAGCAAAGGGACAACTAGTGTCATCAGGGCGACATAACACAGTGTTAGCAGCTGTTCATTGGCCTATAACATTAGCCTTAGAGTGTCAAACCAGGGGGAATTCCAACATAATAAACAAGTCTATCAGCCCTGGCACCAACCATCCCAAGTATCACAGCATTTTTTCACTATATGAAATTATAAATGTATGTATAATACCATTACAAATTTGCATATAACAGAAATATGTATTATGTATATATAACATATCCATATGTACTACATATACATATTACAAATATAAATACATATGTATAAACACGTGTATAGCTGTATATGAGTGAGTTCTTTTTAATATTATTGTCTGTTCAGTCTTTGATATAACTAGAATCACATTTTCAAGATTTTTTTCTTGAACACCTAGGGAATCAAAACTTTTCTTCTGCAGGTATTTGGGGCTTACATGACTTCCCATGGGCTTTTGGAAAATCATCAATTATCAGGAGAGGTGTAACAGATTTCTAGAGAATTTTAGATAAATTGTGTGGGGTGTTGATGGAAAACCTCTTGCAAACACTTGGGAACAGGTTTCAGGAGATATCAGGGTTGGTACGTGAGCTGGTGTGGGAGTATGATCTGGCTGACCCAGGAAAAAAATTCCAGTCTGATCTTACTGTGGTTATGAGGTGGAGAGACTGAAAATCTACCAAATTTTCCAGTGGAGAAAACATTCCAATATGCAGGTGTAATTAGGTAAACCCTTCATTTTCATTTCCTCATTGTCGTTATCTCCATCACTAACCACTTGCACTTAAAGCTTTTAGTTTTCCACTTCTTTACCTTTCACATGTCACATTATATCCCTTCTCCTTTCCCTATTTTCCTCTCTTGATCCTACTATACCTCCAGGCCATTGAGTTTTCATGTCTTTCTGCTCTGTAAGAGTAGAACTGGTATTCTGCAGCCAGCATAACTTGCAATCTAGGTGTAAAATAGGTGATGAGGAATGGATGGGTGCTGATGAAAGGGGTGGCTGCATAACGAGGCAGAAACTAGGATTCCTGTTTCAAGGACAGTATTGAAATTTCAGATAACACTTGCTTCATTCTGAAATGGAGTGGCAGCAAAGTCACAAAGCTTCACAGCACTGCCCTTTCATCCAAGCTGACACAATGGAAACTGAATAAGCAATCTTGAGAGTTAAAGAAACTGTAGCCATAGTTCCTGTTCACACCTGAACCCTAGCAGTTCATGTGCTTTGTGTGACAGAATCCATGCAGCTGAAAAGACCAGGAAGAGTACAAAACCATAACCAGTAATTCACACTTCTTTCTCACTCATGAGTATCTTCAGAAACTTGCCAGGTGATAGGCCATAGAGCAGGACTCTCAAGTTTTTGGTCTCCCTTGCATGGCATCTCAACCTCAGGTCGTGTAAGGAGGAAAGGACTTCAACATTAGGTAAACACAAGGTGTAAGGGGTCATCTTGCTTCATCTCTTCATGTTATTGCAATACCTGCTTATTCAACTAACTCAAAAGAAGCTGAACCAACAAACTACAGGGACTAGATTTAGGCACTTCTGCAGATGAGCATCATTCTTTACCACTTGAAGTATCTAATATCCTTCATTTACAGGACATAGGAAGAACACCAGTAAAACATAGCACTGGAACTTATTCTTACCTGAATGTCCTGAAGCTTCTGAAAAGACATCAGAAATCAGGCATCTATGGTGAGGGGAACAAGAAGCTATTTAATGGTACCAACATGACAAACTTTGTAGCTCTAGTTTGGCAGAGTTTGGGGACCATTTATTATTATTCCTTGAAGTAGGAAAGTCTCTTCTTACT
Source organism: Chauna torquata (assembly GCA_013399475.1). Lineage (NCBI taxonomy): Eukaryota > Metazoa > Chordata > Aves > Anseriformes > Anhimidae > Chauna > Chauna torquata. The sequence continues at coordinate 137,847 of VXAL01000824.1, read as the reverse complement.
CCAGAGGGAGTGACCAACTGACTTCCACCTACTATGCAGGCACAAGACATGGTTTTCAAGTTCATTAGATGGGTGGAGGGTAGGTGTGGTTGGGGTAAGTGTATGCCTGTGCGTGTCTGTATGTGCAAGGGAGCTGTCAGTAGGTGCTGCAAGGAGTGGCACAGGTCGACTACTGATTTTTTCTGCAGCTTTTTTGCTTTGGGAATCCAGCTAATTTGGGAACTATGCATTCAAGTTGTGTTTATCCTAACTTGTGAAGCAGACTGCAAGCAGGCAGAATCAAGGTGCAGAATGGGGAATGAAAGGAGGCAGAATAATTAGCAGAAGTGTCAGGCTGAAGACTATCCAATGACTTCAGTCAAGGTAGGAAGTGTCTCTTGCAGTACAGGGTTTGATGGGGCGACAATCCTTATTCCTGCCTCTTTCTTCTCTTTCTTCTGTATACAAACCCACCTGGCAATAGATGACCACGTGAAGCCATATTACAATTCTGTTCACTGGCCGGAGTAAACAGAATGAGTTACTTCTCTGTTTTCCAGGCCCTGGCATTAAAATCACAGACCACAGCCTGAATCACCGGTTAGCTAGTACTGTCACAGACATATTTTCTTTTCCACAGAATACAAATGTTGGCCAGATCTTGTTTAGCAGTATTTGCAGCTAGTGAGTAAGGGCCTATCGCTTGACTTTTCCCAAGCTCTCTTCTCCGGAGCTGCTGTCTTTGCTGCAGGGTTCCCTGAGCAGCTCTTAACATGAAGCTCGATTGGTGCTTCCATGTGTCCCTTCACTGAGTCTTCTCCGGGAAAGACCTAAGGTGCTGCAAAGACATTTGCTGGCCTTTTTCTTACCATCTAGAAAACAATAACTACCCCTCAGTTAGGACATACTTGAATACCCTAAAGGGACTTTTCTGCAGTGTTGCTGGATCTTCATCTCCGGCCATTAAATAATTAATCATGCAAGAACACTCGACAGTCCACTTTTGGATCCGTCTCCTAGCGTTAAAATTTTTGTGTAACATCTAATTCATTGAGTTTCACAGCATAGATATCATAGCCATTAATGGCAACTTCTGTGGATGGGGACATTAAGAGAGAGAAAAGTATTTCTCTAATTCTGTTCAGACACTACTTAAAACAATCCAGTTCAAAAAGCTTTTAGTATTTTTTTTTCCTTTTTCTTTCCTTAGCATGCACAAAGAAGAAATAGTAGACAGTGTTTGTTTGTTTTCTTTCTCTGAGGGAAAAAAAAAAAAAATCTAGTGTAAGAACAGTCTTGAATGGCTCACAGAGAAATGACCATTGGATAACTTGTTTGGAAATTCCAGCAAATGGTCCTGGCAAAAAGGAGTTTCGGAAAATAACAAGGAAGGGCACAGGATGCAACGTCATGATACATCCCTCTATAAAACAGCCTTGAAAGGCTGGAAAAGCATTGGCATACCCCTCCTGTTGAAAAGACAATAGCAGTGAGGGCTTGGCATGATCTTCTCTGAAAAAACATGGAAACTAGACATAAGAGCGAAATTTCTGGCAGCACCATGTTTTCTCTCAGCCGCCAAGAGCTAGCAGTACTTGGAACACACCACTGCAAAATATAAAATATACATATATTCAAAGAAGGAGAAAGTGATGATTTTTTCCCTTGTTTCAAAAAGGAGCAAAGAACAGCTTGTTACAGCTTCTCCTGGAGCTAAGTCAAGGAAAAGCAGTTAATGGTTTGTTACTATCACTGTACAAATACTCATCGATTGCCTTTGTAGGTGGCAGACCCCCATTATGTTAGATGCTGTACAAACAATTAAAAAAGGAGGGTGTCTGTAGGGAAAGTATGAAGACCAAGCTTGTCAAACCAGAATCTTTGATGTGGGAAAGCTGCATTGTACGGGATCATACAAATTCATTTGGAGCTTTGAGCTGTATGCCAGACAGAAGGTCACAGGGCTCAGTGTGGAGTGGGGAGAGCCAGAAGTAAAGAGCTTTGGGTGGGAAGGTAGCACAATTCAAATAGCACGTATTTCAAAATTTTCCACAACAGATGCTGCCAGTCATTGGATTTCACATTGGGACAAAAAGTTGGGGCTGATGCATGGTGTCCTGTAACAGCAGTAACAACACAGCCCTGTGTATACATTGCAGAGCACATGCCTAGTGCAGAGGATCAGGAGGAAAAAGGACAGAGATGCATCATATACTGTAGGGGGGAGATTGGGGTGGACCACTAAAGTTTTTGGAAGATGTGATTTTGCTATCATTTGGTAATGTGTAGGGGCTCTGTTTTATTAGCAGTGTGAGAGAAATTAGTGCTATCCATCCCTTTTCTTCTGGAGTACAGCTTAGGATTCATACTGGTCCCTTAGGGCATCAACTGACGAAACAGGACAGGAGCTGGAACATGTTTACATCAGGAAAACATGAGTTTCTCTGCTTTTGATGCCCAGCATTTCAAAACCCGTTATTGTGTCATTTCTGGATGCCAGTTCTGTGCAATGCTGTTTGCTGATTAGTTCAGTGAAAATCAGCTTTGGGGTCTCTTTTTTTTTTCTTTTTCTTTCTTTTTTTTTTTTTTTTTTGTACAGCTGAGCCCTCAAGATCTCATGTATCACCTGCTTTTCAAAGGGTGTAAGGCACTTTTTTACCTTTAAGGACCTGGGCTTAAGCACACTCATATACTTGCCTACCAGCTAGTAATAAGGGGAATATTTCAAGCCCCACCCGACCCTTTTCCTTTAATAAATCCACGAACATCACCTTTACCTTTCTTCTTCTTTGCTTGGCCACTCCAGTTAGAGCTGACCACAGTCCATTCCCCAGGAGACTCATGACAGAGCTGGAAACCCAAGTCGTGGTTTCTCCACCCATCTAGGATAGGAAGTAGTCACACCAGTTTCTTTTGGCTGCTTGCTGTGCCACTTGGCTAATGCCACATTTCTATGGCTTGTTCTCAACCGCTCTGACAGCATTTTTTTTTTTTTTCCCCTGACTCTTACCAGCCCACCTGACTTTGTTTTTGCCTTGTGGATTCCTTGCCCTATTTGTTCATGCAGTGTAGGCACTGTGGCTTCCCACTCCCTTGTCTTGCACTTGGGACTGAATCATTCCTTGGCTTCTCTGGTTTCTCATCTTGGCTTCTCTTGAGTATCAGACTTGGCTGCTGTTTCCGAATAATCAGGTCCAATTGCCTCACTCAACCTCAGCACTGGTCAGACAGGGCAGATCTTGAGGAAGAGTTTTTGCTTAGTTTCCCCCACTGAAGATGAGGTGAATTAGATAAGGAATTTTAGATGAACTGCCATCACATAGGTGATCACAGGATGCCACTAAATTATCGCATGGCTGTGGTCCTGTGCAGACAAAACACAAGAAATGCAAGCCTTGTCCAAACAATGACACATAGAAGAGGAGACTGAAAGAAATAGAAATATTTTTGCTGCAGTGACCTCAGGCCTAGCTCAAAATCAGAGGAAATTTTTTTTCTAAACTTAAAGTTCACTAGATTTCTTCTAAGTCCTGAAGTTGAAACAACGCAATGAAAGGGATTACCAATCTTCTCGTGTAATAAATCTGAGACTCATAGAGGGGACAGGGCTTAGAGGGTCATTTCTATAACTGTGAGATCTTTCCCTCCCTACACCTTAGTGCCATACAATGGAGACCAGTGGCTTAAGTAGATAAACACTGGGTAGGAGTCAGGTTTCATAATCTGCCTAAAATTCAGTCTGATAATTCCAATTCCACAATGAAAGACCGATGGCTTTGTTATTTTCTCAGTTTAGCCTATCTGGTTCACGATTCCCTAGATTTCTTATGACATCAGTATTAAAACCCGTATTGAAATCAGGTATATAAAATCTACTGCTGCTTTGAGACTGTCATAGAGGGCAGTTGGAGTGGTTTGGCATCTCATATTCTTGGTATTCCCATTAACATCTCATTATGATCCTGACATTTTCTGCCTTTTGTAAGCAGTTTATATAGATAGAGCTTATAATATATAGAAGTGAATACATATATATGTATATGTTTCCTATATAGATATAAAACCATAGATATATATAGATAGATATAGATGTCTGATTACAAGAAAGTAAGGACAGAGTCTATTTCATCAGACTCATCACTAAACATTTAGAAAATTTGGCCTATTCTGTCTCTGGGACAATTCAAGGCTAAAACCAAAACTGAAATCTCTGTAGAACACAATTTATTCTTTAGACTTGGATTTCTAGGGGTGACTCCTTCAGACACAGCATTGTTTTCTCCAGCATCCTGCATGCCACAGAGGTGTGTTTCCAGGTTTGAATACTCACATCTGTTTATTTTAGTTTAGCACTGAGGAATTCAGAATCCCTGCAAATAATTTAAAAGTATATCTTTTTTTTACAGCAATATTAGTATAAAAATTCATTAATTCAGTGAGTCTTAAACAATGAAAATGAGATTGATAATTACCTCAGGTAATGAAGCTTAGCATGAGATAAGCTGAGAAAAAACTTTCAGTTGTGAATCATAGCCAGAAATACAGTCTCAGCCTTGCTCACATAGTGTGCAAAATGTCTGTTCTTGCATGAAAGTTCTCTTCCATATCCTCAAAACTCTCCTCCTCACCAAAATAGTAAATCTGTGATTCACTACAAATAAGAAATAACCTAGACCCAGCAAAGAATTAATAAAACACCTTGTACAGCTTTGCTCATCAAAAATCTAGTGAAATATAAGACATTTGTACTTATGGAGGAGATGATGTAATAGGTTGATAAAGTATTTTTGCCAATCTTCACAATATTTGGTATTTTTCTTGAAGTTCCAGGTTCAAGATGTTACTCATTACATGGGAAATTCATCTTTTCTACAAAAACAAAACAAAACAAACAACCCCCCACCACCACATTTTTAGCTTTCATAATGTTAAAATGTTAAAACGCTACCTAAGGAAGTCAAATCTAAATGAAAGATAAATCTGTCCTGCTCTTAAATATCAACAAGTTAGCCTAGTTCTATGAGCCCCTACTGTGTTCATNAAAAAAAAAAAAAAAAAAAAAAATCAAAGCCAGTGTTCTCACTTACCAGATAGCTGTTCCACTTGGCTAGAATCCAGAATGATGTCTGAACCTTATCCCCCAGATTCTCCCTTTTTTACAGGAAAAAAAAAAAAAAAAAAGGAAATGAAGGAGGTTCCTTTTATTCTCCACATCTAAAAAATTGCTCCTCCATTCCAGCTTNGTCTCAGCCTTGCTCACATAGTGTGCAAAATGTCTGTTCTTGCATGAAAGTTCTCTTCCATATCCTCAAAACTCTCCTCCTCACCAAAATAGTAAATCTGTGATTCACTACAAATAAGAAATAACCTAGACCCAGCAAAGAATTAATAAAACACCTTGTACAGCTTTGCTCATAAAAAAGCTAGTGAAATATAAGACATTTGTACTTATGGAGGAGATGATGTAATAGGTTGATAAAGTATTTTTGCCAATCTTCACAATATTTGGTATTTTTCTTGAAGTTCCAGGTTCAAGATGTTACTCATTACATGGGAAATTCATCTTTTCTACAAAAACAAAACAAAACAAACAACCCCCCACCACCACATTTTTAGCTTTCATAATGTTAAAATGTTAAAACGCTACCTAAGGAAGTCAAATCTAAATGAAAGATAAATCTGTCCTGCTCTTAAATATCAACAAGTTAGCCTAGTTCTATGAGCCCCTACTGTGTTCATTGAGAGGAGACTGGTATATATATACATATATATGACGAGATAGTGCCTCCTTAAATTACATGGGATAAACCATCTTCAGGATGATTCATTTTCTCACTTTTGACTCCAAGACAAAAGTATGTGTTCAGACAAGATATCTGAGGTGGATTTATGGAGACAAGAATCATCTCACTAGATGTGAAAATCTAATGGTGATGTCTATAGTGGAGATGATCAACTCTGGGGTAAGAAGCAGTTTTGTATCATGCCTTTAGAAAGGATATTTCCTCTCTCTTGCCCTGCCACCACAGTGCACTACATTACAAGATGTCTGAGAATAAAACATCAGAAGGCAAAACAATATTTTCTTCACCATCCCTACTCTCACTGTGAAAAAA
>VXAL01000824.1:102596-131483 GCA_013399475.1 Chauna torquata | reverse complement strand
AAAAAAAAAAGAGCTGCTCCATTCCATCTGTGGAATATTTAGGCTTTCTTGAACATTTTGATTTTGGCCCAGTGAGATTTAAGACCCCATGAGGACAAGCTTGAGAGAAAGGTTTAATGAGAAAAGTGCTGATTAACTAGGGTATGACTGGAAAACTGGGCCACAAAATATATTAATAGCAAATGGTTTCCCTCCTGAGCTTATCATTTGATAGAAGGGAAGGTGTTCATGCAAATTAGAACATCCAGGGTGAGATGTCCTCACCCTTTTCTCTCTGCTTTGCTTTAGCTTGGTAATATATGCATAACATTTTGCTAACAAAGCCTTCCTCACGTCCCTGCAAAACAGCAGCTCCATGAGTAGAGGCAATGACAAGGATTGTCCTCATTCCTATCTTTAGGCGTGAATAACACTCCTCCATGTTAACTGGAGTTGTTTACCTACTGGAAATTAATCTCTAAAAGACCTCTTCTGAAAGAAGAGGCAGATATTTGGTGTTACTTGATGGATCTCACTTTTCCAGGAGCCATTGGGCTGGCTTTGCTCTGCCACTCATGATTTAAACAGTGCAAAAATTTCAGTGATGTATGCACTTTAAGCCAGCAGATATCATGAGAATTATAATACTGGAATGGTCTAGCAGTGAGGCAGGATCTATTATCTTAGATATATTATCTAAGATATCCATCTTATCTATTATCTATTATTTTAGCTCTTTGCTAAAACAGTTATTTGGCTACAAAGAATTATACTAATATTTTCGTATAGCATGCCCATAAACACACCAGCTGAGGAGAGTGGTAGTTCTTCATCAGTCTCCAATACATGATTAAATCATGTTCAATGGAGTTATTTAACCAAAATTTAAGGTCCTCCTCCTTCTTCATCTTCCAGCACTGCCCTGCTCCCTCAGAGGGAGCACAGAACAAGTGGCAAAATAGTTGCTAGAGAAAAACACATAACATGAATACCCATGACCTCTTCAGACCACTGCCTTTTTATTATTTTCTGCTAAGCAAACAAATATGAGATTGTGATCAATGACTGTGGTGTCTTGATACTACTACCACAATAATGCTAAAAGGAAAGGAAAAAAAAAAAAAAGCTATACGATCTCTTCAGTTATCATTGTAACTACTATTATTTGTTCACATTGGTTTAAACACGGAGTGATTCTACCTTCATAGAACTTAATATATATTAACTAAGACAGGAGTAAGAGTAAATTTGATTGCTAATGTTGTAATTAAAACAGTATCTCAGATATTTGTAAATGAGGAATTAAAAAGAAAAAGTCAAGGATTAGTTTCATCTCATTTCTTTACCTACCTTAAGGAAAAATGTAGACTGTCTAGACCCTAGACTATTTTATGGTCTTTGGAGACACAGCCAATATAGAAAACAGAATAGAGGATGCCATTCATTTTCTTCTAAGATAACTAAATGAAACAGGTCAGATGGTTTGCTCCTGCAAAGTGTGTATTTCACTTCACTGATGATAAATGGAGTCTGAAGTGATTGGCTTAGATGCAGTTATCAACCCTGGAGGCAGCTGGGGTGACATTCGTACTGTCAGCAGAGAGAAATTCCCACCCCTAAGCTTCATTGAGATGGTTTCCATCCCAAATGCACTGTCTAAGGCAGCTGCATAGGCTTCATTCTAGGCAGTGGGCTGTCTTATTCTTGGGAATTCCCTGCTTTTATCCACTCACTGCAGCAGGAACTGACCATAACTAACCACCTTAGCTGATGTGAAAATTTAGTTGAATAAAACCTAGACCCAAGGCCACAATGGTGAGTTAGTGACAGAACCAAATGTCAATCCTTTCTGAGGTCTAGTTTGTTATCAGACATCCAAGCTTTCTATTGTCACACATACAGCCTTTGGTCTTTTACTAGTCTCTCACCAATGGAACATTCCTCACAAGAAATCTCTACTACCTTCAAGGGATACTGTAACTATGTAGGGTATTTATATAATTCTTGACTCTGTATTGTCTGCAAACACTAGGAGAATGGGACAGCTGAGGAATGCAGACTGGAGACACAGTAGTCATAGACACCTTATGTTGGATGGAGGACAGAAATCAACCACTCTCATTCGTACTTAAATTGGCAAAGTGCTACCAAGGTAACAGCTCTCTCCACAATATTGTTGTCTTGACTAAACAACTTACCCTAAACTCAGTTGAAATAATATGTTTTTTCACCTGCAGGAATGAAACATTCAAGACGACATTCCAAGACGAATCTGGTTAAGGTCATAAAAATTTTGTGGTAACCTATATATTATTTTTATGCATATGCTTAACACGATGCATTTTATGAATGTGCTAAAGTGCAATAAATCACCTAAAACATAGTGTAAAATACTTCAGACTCTTACCAAAGTATCAGATGCTCGCACATATTCCATACGTGTATAGACTCATACAGATGCAAGAGCATAGAGACCTGCCACCTCCTGACTACAGTTGACAGATGGGAGTACTGCTTACTTGTCTTCTGTGTGGGAGGTCATGAGAGTAGTCACTGTGTCTGTGATGGATTAGCAGTCAAAACGAAGACAGATAATGTGGAGGAATGGCATGGCTCCAGCATTTATTGTATGTCTCAACAACCTGAGCAAAAGACAGAGTTTCATAGGAATTATATTGCAGGAGGGAAGAAGTCTGTCTCTTCTAGTGAATAAAGACAAACATACTGAAATTCATTCTTTTGCAAAAGACCAGCATAAGAAGGCCTAAGTAAATTGAATCCTTCAGCTGACTTTTCTTTGGGCCAGGATATAGAATGGATGACTCCCTTAATGTCCTGCTATCCCCAGCTGATATGATTTCACAGTTCTGAGACTTGGCTAACATTATATACCCTATGCTGGCTTCATCTGTTCAGATAGGCTTTTCAACTACAGTAAGTGTTACATAAATTGAGAGGTTTAAGTCAGAATGGAAAAGCATGCAAAAAGCCATGCAAAGTTAAGGAGTTGGAAATATCTGGAAATGAAGGTGCTCCAGAAGTTTTCATAGCCTGGACACTATTCTTCCTCTGTAAGTCATAGGGCATTTCCCTCTTTTATTAGGATATTAGATTAAATTGGAACATAATGGTGTTTTCATATGTATGAAATGTTAGAAATAAATCAGAAAGAGTGACTTGTTATAGAAGTCTGAGAAAATGTTCTGCAGATTTGATATGCTCCAATGATGGTCAGTGAAGGCCACTTACGAGTGAAGCAAACAAAACAAAACAAAACAAAAACAAAACAAAGCAAACCAACCAACCAACCAAACAAACAAAAAAAACAAACAGAAAATTCCTTCCTAGTTCCATCATATCTCTTCTCATTCATCTAGTTCATACTGAATGAACGGTCTTTCTTATACTGCTGAAACATATCCACGGCAGTTTCTTGCTGAATCTCAGAAATATGGGTCAAGAGCATAAACAGTATCTAGCCTCTCTGCATTCCTACATCTGAAACAAAGCATGACCCCTGTGTTCGGCACAGCTTTCACTGAATATCATTCATCATTTCCTAGCACATGAGGATAGTGTGCAAAGATTGTATCTTCACATTCAGTTTCCTCAGATGCTAAGCAAGTGGTAAGCAAGTAAGATGCAAGCATTTCTAGTAACATTTCTTCAGCATCACCTTTTCACTGACCTGTGCTTGGCAGTAAGGACAACTTCAATACAACAGCAGCTGGCACCAGGGAACTCTTCCCGAGAGGGCCACTAGAGGTTACGCTCATAATCCCTATACCATCAAGTTTAACATTTATGACAGGATGGCAGGATTGGGCAGGCAAGAAGGAGAAAACACCACCTCTTCCTGGTAGAGTCCAAAACTTGGTCCAAACTTTGGTTCTTGCAGAACAAGAGCTGCTCCCCAGCAGATACTGAGCTGAGGTCTCTATTGCACACCAGGATACCACTAAAAAGCAGCAATTTTAGCAATTTGAAGAGCTTCCTGGGTCCCAGCTCAGCCACCTCCCACATGGCCTGCTTCTCTAGGTAGCTTGCCCCAACAGGTTGGGGGCAGATGTAAGGTATCCCTGAAACAGCAGGCCAGCTCCAAGGGAAGCATCAAATGGGTGAGGTGGCAGGAGAGATGGAAGCTGGAAAAGTCCTGACAAGTCCCATAGACTGCCAGCACGCCACCAAAAACAACACTTTTTCACAGAGCGCTTAACTTTTACCTGATCAGTGTTTTCCAATGGAAAAATGCTCCACAAGCAAACTCATGACCAGCTGTTATAAAGGGCCAATTCAGATAGTGGTAAAATTAATTTGGATTCTTTGAAACTGAGACTTCCATGGGGACCAGCTATTTTTTTTTAATTATTATTACTTTTATTTTTCCTCAAAAAAAAAAAAAAAAAAGCCTACTTTTGCTAGAGGAAACTCCCATTGAATTTGGCTGACCCCAGGTTTCAGCCCTCAGAGAGGACAGCATCAGTCAGAAAACTGTAAATTACAGGGTTACACATGTGCTAGAGAGAGAGCCCTGGAGAAAAGCAGTGGATAATTAAGGAGTTGGAGGTCCTTTCAGATGCAGGTAGGAAAGAGAGGAAAAGGGGAAGCAGAATAAAAAAGTTAGCTGCATAAAAGCACCTGGAGAGCAATCTCTGCTCCTCTGCTTTGGGAGAAATCAGTGCCTAGGCCTGTTCCCTAAGATACTGTGTCCCTGCAATGTGTTCACTCATGGACCAATTTAGCAATAGTCTCAAGTTTTCAGTTCCTGCAAAACAAAAAATCTCATAGATTCCCAAACCCACAAGGGCCAGCAGAGGGTATGGAGCTGGCAGGAGTGTGTAATATAACAGAGTGTTTGTTGGTAGCCTGGGATAAGCCCAGGTCTTAGCCCTGCCTGTCAGCTCAGAATGCCAGTTCGCTGAGCCCAATAATAAGGAGTGATTCGTGGTGCATTGATGGTATCACCAACCTGGTGGGGGGATCACCATGCCCATTTGGAGTCCCTCTCTCCCTGCCAGCAAAACATTCATCTACAGGCTTTCAAAACACAGCAGGGGGAAAAAAAAAAAAAAAAAAAAAGAGGAGAAATATAGTACGAGTCACTGGTGCCAAGAGCTGACGCTTGGGTTGGGCTCAGGACGTGGTTGGTAAGCAGTGTGCATGTGTGCACAGACAATGACGCAAGGAGGCAGGAGGCTGCGTCTGGGGTACGGCGAGATGTTACATTGGTGAAGAAGGAGAGGAAACACCTTCGTCCCCCTTCTTTCTCTTTTCTCCCCTTCCCACAAACCTCTCAGCACGTCAGTCCCAAATTTCAATGAGAGAGAAACTCCTGGCAGGCGCTGGTAGGAAATTGTTGACCTTCACGAGTTGCTGACAGCCTTCAGTGTATTTCCAGGTTACCCATTAATGTGTGGGGCATGATGTGAAGGATTTGCCTACTGCTGAGAGAGCAAGATGTGTGAGAATATGTTTTTGGTCTGATTCGTACTATACTATCATTTGAGAGACCCTTGAGACAAGAAGCCCAATGTAGGAAGCTTTTTTGCCTCCTTTGACTGACCATGAAGCTATGTCACCTCTAAAAATCAGCCTCTGGAGCTTCTTTCTGGACTGGACTAGCTGATTTTGGACTGTTCCCTTCCTGAATCCTGCTGCAGAGGCCCATGAGCTTTGTCTTTCTCTCAGGAAAATATATATAAAAAAAGAAAAAGTTAGGAATTTTTGCTGCGTTTTTGAAAACATTTTTCATCCTTTAGACTCACTCCAGCACCCATGCATTTAGTTTAGAAGCTTTTCTGGAGCAAGGACAGAAAAAAATAAGGGTGGGATTCTTCTTGCCTGCGTTGAAATATCTTGCCATTTTTTAACTTGTAAGCTAGTCGTCATATTCTCTCGATAGCCAATGGAGAGCAAGGTGTCTCCAGTGAAAGATTCATTTCAAATGGCTCAGGATGAGGTGGGACTTCTGGAGTTGCTTGTTGCTCTCTGATGACTCTAAAGGGAGCTTAAGAAACTGACTTGGCTTCAGACAACTTACTATCATAAAATTAATTCATACATTTGTTTAGCTGAATTACACTCTGTGCTCCATTGACTAAAATGATGAAGGGCTTAACTCAGTTGCCTACCTGCAGGCATATGGTGATATTTTGGATGCCGTATGATTATTACCTTGCATCCAGCTGGCACATTGTGTGAGCCTCAAAGTGGTTCTTGTGGTACATCTGACAGTCTCATGGGGGTGTTTTGGATACCCTGGAGTATCTCAAGTGGCACTGGATGCCTGTACAACTAGACAACTAGGTCAAGCTCCTAGTTCACATGTAGACACCTGTCTGTAGGCATGTAAATTTGACTTGCCTAATTTGTTAACTGATCAAACCTGTTGCTTTGAATCCCATCTTTATTGATAACAGTATGCATACCACTGAAGAGCAAAAAGTCCTTCGAACTGTGCATACATACAATTGCTCCTAGGGAATATGCAAAGCTCCAAGTGGGTGAGAGAACTTTGGAAAAGGAAAGGATACCAGACGGACAGGAGTTTATGGAAATGGAGTTAGGAAACTGTGAAAATTGTGGAGCTGGAAAACTGTGAAGTTTATGGAGTTGGAAAACTGTGAAATTTACCTAATCTTTATGAACACTACCTGCCTCTTATGCTCTATACTAGAATTTTTCAGCTTGGGATGTCTCCCAGTCTTTGTCTTCAAAAATACAGATTTCTGTCCACTCAGATATTAAAAACAAAACAAACAAACAAACAAACAAAACCAGAAAGATCTCTGTAAAAATACAAAAAAAAAAAAATGCATTTTGTACACTCGCACATTTCCTTGCTCCCAGCAGAGCAGACAAAAGATAGAAAAGCTACAGTTGTAATTCACCTCTCAACGTCAAATCTTATTTTGGTTGGGTTGTAAATGAAAAATATTGTTGCAGCATGGGATGAGACAGTCTGTGGAGTTGCATTCACAAGTGTTAACAGGTCCTTGAATGGAAAAGGAAAGAAAACTTGGATGGACACTGCTGTACAGAGAATTTTTCTGTTTCAGCATGATTCAGGCATTTTCTGTGAAGGGTCTGAGAAGGCAATGCTGGACTCTGAGCACCACCATTATGCCAGGCTGGAAAAAAAAATGCAGATTTTTGTCAACATCATATTGGAGATCCACTGGACTGAGGTGCTGGTTCAAATCCTACCTCTCCCTTAGTCTTCTTGGGTAATAATAAGACATTTTTACCACATACACTGGATCATGGCCATGAGAATCTCCTAATCTAGCAACAAATAAACAGGTACAGCTACGTGGCTGGATCAGCACATTCTAAAAACACTAGTTTAGGTCTCAATATTAATATAGCCATATTTAATAGACTTCTGTTGTTTCAGAACATGAAAGAGTGCAGGCACATCCTCAGGTTCCTCATCACTGTTTGCAGTAGCCTGGCTCCACTCTCTCTTGACAGTCACTGTGAAGCTTAAGACGCTTGTAATAGATCTAAACCTAATGAGTGCAGGTTCCTCAGCTTTCTCGGGTGAGAAGTGCCAACATAATTTCTCTAGCTCAGGAGGGAGGTGTGTGAATAACTACGTCTATGTGAATAACTACAGTATACGACATAATCTCTTACAGCGGCACACAGGGACCATCTTGCACACAAACTGCAATTGTCTTACATCCCATGGGAGTCACATCCCTTGCCTAGGAGCAGGCTACGAATGTCATTCAATGTTGTGTGGAACAGATGCGATATACTGCATGTGTCACAGACCCTTTCCCTACTGTGTGACAGAAGCATGTCAGTTCATGTGACATTCAAAGTCTGCAGATACTAAAGAAACAGAAGGACATGAGCAACAAGAACAATTAAACTGTCCCACAGACTGTTCTTTGATTTTAGAGAAGGCAGGGAAGGAGAGAAGCAGGAAGCGTTCAGTGATCCAGAACTGGTCTGCAGGACTTGGCCACCCTCACACAAAGATAAACTGAAGCTGCAGTTGCAGTTACTTCAGTGGACAAAAGAGTAATAAAGAAGTAAATGCATGTGAAACAATCTGTCCTTAAATTCTGTAGATGAGCGTTGTAAAGGATTTTTGGTAGCTCAGTTAAAGTGTCTTTAAAGTGCATGACTTGTTTGAAAAGGGAAAAAAAAAATACCTATGTTGCTTCCCACTTGCAGTTTTGAGATTATCTTGCTTTTGGTTGTGCTGTAAATACTTCAAGAAGAAGGTGGAGTATTTTATTTTATTTGTTTATTTTTTTCTCATAGTCTGAGTTATTAAAATGACATTAAAATATTGATTTATTACAACAGTGGGAGGGACAAGACTTCAGTGTTATTTATGCAATTTTGACTAAGGCTTCCTTATTTCCTCTGGTGCAAAGAGCTGGAATAGTCACTTCCCATGGCTGTCTGAGTCTGACACATCTGCCAAAAGTCCAGAGATCCCCAAACTTCTGCTGTCTTCAAGTGATCCATGAAAAAGAAGGTCCAGGATGTTTCCAGTCGGCATACAAAAAGTCAAAGCACTCAAAATTAGGAATGGCTTTGGAAAATTTAGTGACCTGCTTGAACAAAACTACTCCTCAGATCTGGACTTGGAAAGAACAGAACATTGGACTAGTCCCATGCCTTTAATTTCCAATTATTAATATTCCAATTATTAATAGCCCCATACCTTTAACTTTCTTTGTTTGGTTTCTAATATGTCTTTTCCTTCTCAGTTAAAAGTGCCTTGAAGTGTTTTGAATACGAAAAATGTCTTTGCATGGTGCTGTAGAGCCCGTCTTTAAGCATGTATTTCAGATCATGCAGAACTCCAAGAAACCTTAAAGTGGTAATAACTTTTCATCACTTCCCTCTATTTCCCAGTAGAAGTAGGGACATTGCCGGCGCACATGAACTCACCCTGCTTACTCCACGAGTGAGCCAGATGGGAACTGGTTCTGATCTGAAAGTCATGTAACTAAATTTAGCTTGGTGCTGAACCTGAATTATTTTGTCTTGCTGAACTGTAATATTTGTAGAGTCATACTGCTAGAAGAATTGTATGTGAAATCTTTAGAGAGGAAAGGAAAGGAAAGGAAAGGAAAGGAAAGGAAAGGAAAGGAAAGGAAAGGAAAGGAAAGGAAAGGAAAGGAAAGGAAAGGAAAGGAAAGGAAAGGAAAGGAAAGGAAAGGAAAGGAAAGGAAAGGAAAGGAAAGGAAAGGAAAGGAAAGGAAAGGAAAGGAAAGGAAAGGAAAGGAAAGGAAAGGAAAGGAAAGGAAAGGAAAGGAAAGGAAAGGAAAGGAAAGGAAAGGAAAGGAAAGGAAAGGAAAGGAAAGGAAAGGAAAGGAAAGGAAAGGAAAGGAAAGGAAAGGAAAGGAAAGGAAAGGAAAGGAAAGGAAAGGAAAGGAAAGGAAAGGAAAGGAAAGGAAAGGAAAGGAAAGGAAAGGAAAGGAAAGGAAAGGAAAGGAAAGGAAAGGAAAGGAAAGGAAAGGAAAGGAAAGGAAAGGAAAGGAAAGGAAAGGNTCTCTTTCTTTCTTTCTTTCTTTCTCTTTCTTTCTCTCTTTCTTTCTTTCTCTCTCTCTTTCTCTCTCTCTTTCTCTCTTTCTTTCTTTCTTTCTTTCTCTCTCTTTCTTTCTCTCTTTCTTTCTTTCTTTCTTTCTTTCTTTCTTTCTTTCTTTCTTTCTTTCTTTCTTTCTTTCTTTCTTTCTTTCTCTCTTTCTTTCCTTCTTTCCTTCCTTCCTTCCTTATTTTCCTTCAACTGTTGAAAATAAATGGAAAAAGATTTTTCATTTAGCTGGTCCATGAAAATCTAATGACATTGCAGTACACTTTTTGCAAGGTGATTAATCTGAACAATCTCACTTTACCATTTTGTCTGATTCCCTGTGTATTGCTAAATGAAGTGGGAAGGGGAAGGATCAGTCCTGCAGGAAGAGCACAGGAGGCCCTGTCCAAGGTTCTAGCCCAGCTTCCCACCAGCAGCGTTCCCAGATACCATTGCCCTGCACCCAAAATTTATACTACAGCCATCTCGGAAGTGGTTTCAAGGAGCACTGTGGTTTCAAGACACACAACTGAAATGCAGTCATACCCCTTGTTCTTTCTGGGATTCAGAATGGGTAATGACCAGCAGGGTAGAAATGGTTGTCACCTCAGGTCGATAAAACTTTCTTGGAAGAGTGGATGTGCCTGTGTCCTGAAACACCACTTGAAAACAACAGGTGTTAAATTCTCTCTGTACCTTACCTCACACAGTGCCTGTCCTCCTCTGAACAGAAAAGTCTCACATATCCATGGGTCCTAAGAATTGAGTTAAGTAAAGACTGCTGCCATTCCTACCTCACCTCTTTGCTTCCCTGGATGAAAATAACTGAAGAACTTCAGCCCTCTGGGAAATATTTACCTCCCAAGCATGTGAGATGTCAAGCAAATATTCTTTGTGCAGGAATTCCCCTTGGATTACCACACTCCAGCTGTAGAGTTTTTCATGCCACAAGATTTTTTTTCTGGGACCAGACACAATCAACATGAAATGACCCATTCCCAGGTCCTAGTCTCATTGCTGACCCTGCTTTAAGCAGGTTGCTGCACTAGATGATCTCCTGAGGTCCTTTACAACCTGGATTATCCTATAATTTTATAAGGCAGCTGGGGTAAAATGTCACTAAAGTGAATAGTGGGTCAAGGGACTACTTGGTGTGGAAATTACAACCTACTTGTAGGGAAAAGGGGAAGAGCAAGGAAATGGAAACAGGTGTGAGTTTTTTCCTCTGTGTTTCAGACTTGGTGTCTCTGAAGTTGGCTGCATCCATGGGAAATTTACAGGGAGCAACAGTTTGTTCTAAAAAGTAAAAGGTGCAAGTAAATTCGTGGCTTCACTAAGGATTTCTACAAAAGCTTTGCAGTTTCCAGTAGGTCCTGAGCAGGTCCACACACCACAGCAAGGATACATGAAAGATAATTGGTTGCTAACTAGGTCTTCTGATCATCAGAGCATCTGTTGTGTAATTAACATCCTGTGTTTCATGAGAAAACCCCATTTATATGAGACTAAAGATTGTTGAGGTTTCTGGGGTATTTCATTTCCCAGCTCCTTTCAAAGCTTAGCTTTTACTTATAAAGTGCATAGCCGGGTTCCAAAACTTGCTCTGTATTGTGTTGGTCTTTCTGGGCAATTTACGAGGAGAGGAAGCAAAAAATTATTACTACTGGGAGTGCCAGATGTTGCTCAGAATAACAGCTTTCGTTGGTGGCAACAACCACAACCAACCTTTTTTTCCATAGCCTAGGGAGAGACAAACTTGGCACAGCCTGTAGGCAACTTAACCATGATAATTTTGCTGCTTGAAACAATATGCAGCTTTGCCTATTCCCCGAACCAGCATAGCTAGAATATAACTTATGTTTCCTTATAGCTATGAATACCTTATATGTAGAATTTAACCTTTATTTCGTTAACTTAGTCACACCATGTTATTGAACTGACTGCAGTTCACTAATGAAGGACATTTCATATAAAACCAAAGCAATTCAAGTCTGTTGTAGGCAGGTACAGTGAACCAAAGTGCTTGCTGTAATGCAAGCCTATATACTTTAGTGATTAGTAACTAGCCCTCAAACATATAGGTTTCTTGCCCAACTACCTGACCCAAATATATCTGTTAAACAATTAGCTTGTGTGACCACGTATATGCTAATGAATTAAGCAGTGTCCACAGCCCTGGAATTTAATTTTCTCTACTGATAAGTTCCTAGAATAGTCTGTAGCAGGACTTCATGCCATTTAGCACCCTCCCAATTCATGGCATAATTTGAGAGTTTGAATATTACTTGGACTATACCTAGTTGGCAATTTCAACACATTCATTCTGTTTTGGACGCCAAGAAGGCCAGGAATAGTCAGCATGGATTTGCCAAGGAGAAGATATGCCTGACCAACCTTATAAGCTTCTATATTGAAATTACCAGCCTGATGGATGAGAGGGGAGCAATGGATATTGTCTTCCTGGACTTCAGTAAGGCCTTTGACACTGTCCCCCATAAGACTCAGCTGTTGAAGTATGCGCTGGATGAGCAGACAGTGAAGTAGACCGAAAACTGGTTGAACGGCTGGGCCCAGAAGGTAGTGGTCAGTGGTGCAAAATCTAGTTGGAAGCCAGCAACAAGTGGAGTATCCCAGGGGTCAATACTGGGTCCAGTCCTGTTTAACATCTTCATTAACGATCTGGACAATGGGGTAGAGTGCACCCTCTGTAAATTCACAGATGACACAAAACCAGGGGGAGTGGCTGTTTCACCAGAGTGTGATGCTGCCACCCAGAGGGATCTCAACAGGCTGGAGAGGTGGGCTGACAAGAGTCTCATGAAATTCAACAAGGCGAAGTGCAAAGTCCTCCACCTGGGGAGGAAGAACCCCAGACACCAATACATGCTGGGGGCCACCCAGCTGGAAAGCAACTTTGCAGAAAAGGACGTGGGAGTCCTGGTGGACACCAAATTGACCATGAGTCAGCAACGTGCACTTGCTGCTAAGAAGGCTAAAGGTATTCTTGACTGCATTAGGCAAAGTATCACCAACAGGTCAAGAGGTGCAATCCTTCCACTCTACTCAGCATTAGTGAGGCCACACCTACAGTACTGTGTCCAGTTCTGGGCCCCCCAGTACAAGAGAGACCTGGACATACTGGAAAGAGTTTAGTGTAGGGCCACCAAGATGATCAAGGGACTGGGGCACCTCTGCTATGAGGGAAGGCTGAGACAGCTGGGACTGTCCAGCCTCGAGAAGAGGAGGCTCACAGGGATCCCATCAATGTCTATGAATACCTGCATGGAGGGTGCAAAGACAGATCCAGGCTCTTTTCAGTGGTGCCCAGTGCCAGGACAAGAGACAAGGGGCGCAAGCTGAAACGCAAGAAGTTCTGTCTATACATCAGGAAGCACTTCTTTACTGTACAGGTGACTGAACACTGGAACAGGTTGCTCAGAGAGGTTTTGGAGTCTCCTTCCTTGGAAGCCTTCAAAAGCCACCCGGACACAGTGCTGGGCAGTATGCTCTAGTTGTCCCTGACTGAGCAGGAGTGTTGGACCAGATGACCTCCAGAGGTCCCTTCCAACCTCAACCATTCTGTGATTCTGTGATTCCGTGATTCTGTGAGAGCTAATTTGTCTAGACACAGGCCACTCTGGCAGTTGGCATCAATACCCCAGACCCTTGTACCCTTAATATTTGAGCATAAACATGGCCCAGCTATCTTCACAGAATTTAGTGAAGATGTGATTTTAAAAGGAAGTTCTTGGAAATGTGTGGTAGAGCTAATGAGACAGGGAAAGTTTTAAAATCTCTCTTGACTAATACATCTCTGTATAACTACACCCATGAAGGTCAAACAAGGACAGAGTGGATGACTGTATTTCATTGGTATGTCTCTCATTGGTTTAGGTGAGGAGGATAGATATTTTCCTGAGATCAAGTACTTGAATAGAATAGAGCAGAGAGGGATCAGAAATAGAGAGGAATGTGGAGTAACAGCAGTAGAAACCTCCTTCATGGTACACTGCTGACTATGGGCTTTGGAGCTGAATATACCTCTTGTGCTACTATGGAGTCCTCCTGTTTACTATTCTCTTGCACATTACTCCTTAGCTTTTTGTTTCCAGAGGTTGTTTTTCTTCTGTTGCACTATGTCTGCTGCTGAGATGATGGTGGCTGCAGGCTGTCCCCTAGTCGTCCTTTCTTTCCCCTGGCCAAAGCACTCTGAGTCAGCAACAAACACCTGAACTAAATACTCTGGTTGGTATTGGCTGTGTTCACTTCCTCTACTAGGATGTGGAGCAATCGATTACCTCATCACTGAGCAGAAACAACCTTGTTGCTGAATTTACACAAGCAAACCTTTCATAGTGCCTGGAGGTATTAATATTCAGGGGAATGGGCCAAAGCTTCCTTAGATTTTCCCCTTTTATTCCATGTCCTTGGGGGTATTCTTATACACCAGCAATGGAAAGAGTGAGGCCTATGGAAATCTTCAAAACCATCTTGCTGTAAAGTCATCTTCCCAGAGTCATCTCCCTATTACTGCAGTGTGGGAGGGAGCAAACATCCATTCTACAGAGTGACCTTTTAGATTTAGGCTAATTAATGGCTTAGGGAAATGAGCAGAAATGCGTGAAGGACAAAAAGTAATTTGAGTCTCTAAGGTTCACTGTGGTCATTTCTACTAACTGTCTGTAGGCTGTCATTGTTCCTCAGCTAAGCTTCCAAAATCTTTCTTCATTTTTCACTTTAATTTTCTTGTAGTAAAAATTGACTGGGGCTGGATTGAAAGCTGATAAGAATGAAACCTTTTCTTTCACGTCTGTTGTGAAAACATGGTATTCTTCTCCAAAGGCATGATTCAGCACTGCCTTTTTGTTGCATGATTATTTGTCAGAGCAAAATCAGTGTGTGAAGCTGCTAAATGGTACATAGATGACTACAGAATGAATGCACTCACAAGATCTCTGGAGGCAATAACTCTAGGGGTTAGGAGTTATCACATATGTCTTAAAACATCCACAGTCCTGGACGTCCCAAGAGTCAGAGTCAATAATATGTCTTATTGTAATGACAGCTCTAATGATTAGACATGTTACCTACCAGAAATATGTCTGTTATCCCTTTCAAAGAAGAAGAGTGATCGTATGGTTTGTAGGTTGCATGGAAAGTCAAGTGATATAAGACTTCTATTCTGAAGACGTTTCACATGGAGAACTGAGGACAAGCCAAACTCTGTTCTTTAGTCCTCCAGCAGAAGGATAGCTTAAAAAATGTGTGGTATTAGATGTCTCCGATTCCAGTATCTTTTCCAGATTCTTTCTGTACATCATGCTTTTCTTGCTTTGCTGCCTAGTGCAGGTACTGAGCTGAGCTCTAACAGTCTGGCTGCTAATAGCCTTGAATCTGTAAAGATATATCAGTAACTTAAGTACCCACTTTCTCTTTGTTCCAGCCTTTTGAGTACCCTGGTTGATGAGTTACCTCCACTAAGATACAGGACCATTGAAGCACATAGGTTTTGCAGAAACTTTTAAGACACTTCCTTTTAACTAGGTCCATAGACAAACAAACTGATGAATGAATTATTGCTCTTTCCTTCTTCATGTTATTACCCATCATGAGCACACCTTAGACTCTTCAGAAGTGCAGGATATTTCGCCTTCTTCAGCTTTTCAGCTTTCTCCACACACACTTTATTTGAAACATGAGATCTGAGTCTCACTCTTTCCAACTCTATAGAGAACCTTTCTTCAATAATCTATTTCCTCTTAGGCTATCTCAAAGTCAAGCTCTTGAAGTGCTCAGAGACCACAGCCAAGTGAGGAATCTCTTAAATTTCTTTATTACAGTGTCCTTAAATTTCAGGCTTGCAAAGTTTGCTTGCGCAGGGATGTTCTGCAGAAGCTAATCCTCATTAAGGCTTGATGATCTCCTCCTGTAAGTCCTGTGTTTTTTTTTTTTTCTCTTACCTTATGTGAGTGTGAATGCAATATGAAGGCAAAACACAGCTAAAGTGGCAAAAGAGACGTATAACCTCTGTAAAGCTTGAAGCCTGGAAAAATAATAAAAAAAAGAACGCTTTTGGTATGCTTATGAATACTCATGATCTACACAACCTGCTAACCTAAATAGATATGCATTTGATCAAAATGAATCTTTGCATTTTGTTTAACAACTTTATCAAACACAAGGCAAAAATTAATTAGCTTCTACAGTTGTATTAATTTACTAGTTTGTACATCAAGACAAAAAGTTCATTTGCTGAGCTGTGGAGATTTGGTAAATAAAAGATCTGCTTCTCTGCTATTTTGGTGAAGTGCTAGCGCTTTTCAAGTTTGGAATAATGTAAACAGATTGACAGCCACCATTTCTGCTTACACTCCAGGAACTGAACAAATGGCCTCTAGAAATAAAACCAGAAACTGCTACAAAATGAGCTAGTGCTCCGCAGGTAGAATCCTAATGAACACATATTCTCTGAGCATCAGAGCTCAATAAAGAGGTATATGACACACCTACCAGCAAGATACCAGAAGGAAAAAGGGTGAAAGGTAATGATAACTAACAGCATTTACTTTTGCCTTGCCACATTTAGGGGACTAAAATAGTGCTGGGTTGGAGGTGCACAAGTCCTTTTCTCTACATAGAGGAGACGAAGAACAGGTATAGTGTCATAAAAGAAAAAGTAATTAATCATCTCACAGTGCTTTATGTAAGCATTAAAGTTTTAAGTACTTCGTTATTTGTAGGGATTGTTATTCCTGGATATTCCTTCAAAACCTTCTGAGAGACATAAACCAAATTTCTGGAAAGCTTTGCTAGGTTTTCTTAATGTAGAGCAAAACTTGCTGTGTGTCTGCTTGGCTTCAGTATCCCAAAGATCCTGTGCTGAAACAACATGAAAGGTGACTAGATTCCAGCAACATCTCATGTTTGTTTAAGGTTTGGGACTAACACACCCATCTGTCTTGACTTAGTTTTTATTTATCACTCCCTACATGTTACACCCACCTCTTGCATTACACTCCCTGTATAGGCCAATATTGCTTTTTAATTATCTATTTTTGAAGATAAATAATGTGTATTTCATTTTTCCTTTTCTCCAATGACACTCATCAGATGTAGACTGGCATGGTTAAGCCTCCTGGGACCAGATAGCTGTACAGAAAAACCCAAAATAAGTAAGCCTTAGCCCACCCAGAAAGTAAGGACTGATATTTATCTCCTGCTGGGTTGAGGTGGAGTGGAAGCCAGTCTACCAAAGTGAAGTACAACTTAATTTGGTGGGATGACGTTATTAAAAAGCGAAGAGAGAAGTGAGTCTGGAGGTTCAAAATGAAGGATACAGACATGGATACCAACTACAGAAAAAACAACAACAACAACAACAAAAACTCTTTTCCAGATGAATTGAGGGAATGAGTGCCTGAAAAGGTGAGGGCCTTGATTCACTTGCTTGAGCAGAGGTATCTGGGGTGCTCTACCATACCTGACTTGACCTTCAGCTTCAGCTTCTGTCCTTACACCAGCCTGTGTACTATGATCACATCCCTATTGCCTACTGGGATGAAACATATGCCACATCCACTCGTTTCCATGAAAAGGAAATAAGGACACACAGATCATAAAGTGTGATACATGGACCAGGACTTCAGGTCACATCTTGGAGTGTGCCAGTCTTGCATTTTAGGCATGACCTAGATGGCCATTTAGGTAAGTCACAGCAGAAAGACTTATGGTTTGACTGTCAACGGTTGGCAAATTTCTTTATACAGGGTTTGTTAGTGAAGATTATTGTTAGTAAAACTCTAGCCTCTTCCCCCCGCCCCCGGATCTAAAAAGTGTACAGTTTGAAACACGGAAAGAAAAGAGAAAATGATTTAATGTTGCAGCTACCAAGAAGCTAGATTCCCCCACCACCACTATCTATGCTTAGAATTCTGAAGTAAGTTCTGATGTAACTGATTTAAAATGTTTTATTTCCAAAGTTAGAGTCTTGCTAAAAAACAGGATTTACTTTGCAGAAGCATTGAGAACTCTTAGCAGTTGATGAACTCAGGAAGAGATGTTCTTGAAACAATGCTGAACGAAGACAAAAATTCTGAAAAATAAAGCTGCAAGAACCAGACTACTATCACCTAAATATAAATGCCTAAATGTGAAAGTCTAGTTGTATCAGCAACTCTCTACAGTAAAAGGAGAGAGACACAAACCTCCAAATTCAGTACAGCCCAGTCTGCAGAAGTTCATGCTTCTCTCAGCTGTCTTTCAGGAAAGCCTACTAGACTTCTAATTTGGGTAAATCAGTTTAGGTTCCATTAACTCAGGTCACAGAGCCTCAATTCGGTCTCCATACTCCACGGAAACTTTAGTCGTCTGTTTTTCCTTTGCCTTAGCTACCCACCAGGTGTTTTTGTATCCTAATTTGCCACAGAAATAGTAATGACAGTATCTTTAAGGTTTCTTAAATTGCTGTGATGCTTCATACATTCTGGAAAATTAAGTGAATACTTCCTTCTTCAGAGAGAATTTTGACTCGTGCATTGTGAAAGAAGCATGGTACAATGTGTTGCAGGTGCAGAAAATAACACCTAGATGGTTACTTAGTCCTTATCAGTCTAACATTTATGAGGTTGATATTTATCTTGAATAACACCCTTTTAAAGTAGCTCACATGTATGCATGTCACAGAAGTACCCCACCACACAAGTACAAGGAGGATTGATACATTATCATCTAGAGTCTAAATTTTTCATTTTTAAGGAAAATATCCTTGTCTATTCCCATTGACGGTAGATTGTAGCCTACAGCTGTGTTACGTTGTATTCGGCTTCCATGGCAATATTTTGGTAGTAGGAGGGGACACCACTCATTTCTTACTTGAGAAGAGCTCAGAAGCTGCCCCACGGCAGAGAGCAGCCGGCTTCAGCCAGCTCCAAAAGGGCCCCACTGCTGGCCAGAGCTGAGCCGTGAGTGACGCTGGTTGTGCCTCTGGGAGAGCAGAGTTAAGAAAGGGAAAAAACTGCTGTGCAACAGAAGCTGGGAGAGAGGAGTGAGAAATGGGAGAGAAGCAGCCCTGCAGACACCAGGGTCAGTGCAGAAGGAGGGCAGGAGGTGCTCCAGGCATGGAGCAGAAGTTCCCCTGCAGCCCGTGGAGAGGCCCACGGAGGAGCAGGCTGTCCCCCTGCAGCCCGTGGGGCCCCACGTGGAGCAGATCTCCACGTGCAGCCCGTGGAGAGGCGCCCATGCAGGAGCAGGAGGTCTGGTGGGAGCTGCCGCCAAAGGGGTAGCCATGCTGGAGCAGTTTGCTCCTGAAGGGTGCGCCCTGTGGTATGGACACATGTTGGAGCAGTTCTTGCAGTCTGTGGGAAGCCCACGCAGGATCCTTTTGGGAAGGAAGGCATCCCGTGGGAGGGTCCCCACGCTGGAGCAGGGGAAGGCAGTGACCATGAAGGAGCGGTGGAGACGCAGCGATACGAGCTGACTGCAGCCCCCATTCCCATTCCCCTGCGCTGCTCAGGGGGAGGAGGGAGAAGAGGGTGGATGGGGGGAAGGTGTAGTTTGCTTTTGGTTTCTCACTGCTGTAGTCTGTTATTAGATGACAATAAATGTCATTAATCTCCCTTTTGCTGAATCTGTTTTGCCCATGACAGTAACTGGTCTGAACAGGATCTCTCTGCCTTTATCTCAACCCATGAGCTTTTTTATATCATATTTTCTCCCCTTGTTCTGTTGAGGAGGGGGAGTGACAGAGAAATGTGGTTGTTCTTAGCTCCCTACCAGTATGAAACCACCACATACATCTCCCTGACTACAAGCCGTGAGGAATTCCTAAGTCAGTTTTCCATACATTTCTGTTGTAGTTGAGCTTAGAAGGCTCAACAGACCCTCAACATTAGTACCAATAATCACACTTTCCTAACATGTTTTCTCCCACATATCAGCATGTGCACCTCCTTTCCATGGGAGAATGCTTGAATGCCTATCTTCTGTTTGCAGAATCTCTCTGAAGGAAGGTTTATTTTTCACTTGATGATGGCATTATCAGTTGTGCAGAAAAGGGTCTCCGTTAAAGGCACATTGTTTCTGTACAGCTGAAAGTGGGTAATGGTTCTCACCCTGGAAAAAGTTCCACTAAGCAAATGATTTCGTTCTTAAAATAGCTTCAGGAGCTCACTGTCTAAAGGATTACTCAGCATTTTAAACAGAACTGTTTTTACAAGAAAGCAAGCTCAAGTAAACTCAGCTGCTGCCTCTTCCTTATAAGTTTTCACTAAACCAAACTCTGCTGAAGACATCAGAAGTCATGGGGACTGCCTCACTCAGGGGTTTAGACACTGCTTTGGGAGATAAAGTTCCTGAAACCATAGTCTCTGATACAATCAAGCCTTTTTACACTACTTAGCTGGTACAGAAGAGCTGAGTCTTGGCTGTAGTAGTACATCCAAGAATAGCTTGCAAAGGATGGGAGGAGTGTAAATCTGGCAAAAAATGCCTTTTATGCCACTCATCCTCTATTTCTGTTTTAGCAAGGAACATGTTAGCAAAAACGCAAAGCACCACAGAGACTTGCTTGTGGCTGTGTCTTGAAGAAGCTCTACTCTTCTATAACAAATGAGAGATGTTATAGCAGACCTGAGATTCATGTATGTGCTAACACTGTTTCAGAAATGATTAATTAGATCTGCCATTGTTCCCCATATCATCCTACTTGCATCTGGTGGTATATGCAGAATATATAGTTATCTGAGAGAATTAAGATCTTAAATTTTAGCATTAGTACTTGAACATGTCAGCTGGACGTTCCATGGCAAGTCATTTCAGCTCCTCAATGCCTCCATTTTTCTACTTGAAGTAATGACATTAGCTCTTCCTCCTTTCTTCTGGGAGGATTTGGACAGTGTTATCCAGACTAGAAACAAGTAGTACCTCTAATTACCATGTCACCAGGCATGGGATGACCATGTTTGCCAGGCAGAATAATTGAATTTCTTTAGCATTTCTTGAGAACTCAGAAACTCAGAAACTGTCATCCTTGTAAGATGCAGACACTTTCTAAACATATCCAGAACTCTATGAAAAAATCAACCCTGGCTGCTTAGATGGTCCTGCTTTGCCACCTCTGCAGTTAAGTAAAGTTGTTTACCCTCACTTAATTGTCTCAGACTGTCAATCACTGTTGGTGCAAGTATCAAGGCCTGATTCAAAATGTGATGAAATCACACTGGTTATGAGTATGAGACAATAAAAAAGTGCCAAGGAATGTTTCTATGCACAGAACAGAATTGTCTGCGCTCTTGTAGAAGGCCCTGGTGTGATTTAAACCCAGGCAAACTATCACTCTCCAAAATATTTCCTGGACATGGTTCAGAAGGCATCAAGAGCCAGGGACCACACTTCTGAGAAGGGACTTCACAGATTTCATTAAATAACTGATACAATCAGCAGCTCATGTTGCAATAACTGAAGTTATATCTTTTGAGTTTCTGCTGCCTTTGAGGACTCCAGTAGAACTGGTCAAAAATGATTCCTGGTAAAGCATTTTCTTGACAGAAAATGTGTGTTTTGTCTAAACTGACAACCTTTTAATAGAAAATATCATTCAGATGAAACATTTCTATTTTCTGATGGGACTTTTTTAACTTCTCACCTTTTTCAGCTCAGTCAGGAATGTAAATAGTCTTCTGAGGAGTGAGCTTTCTCAGTGACAGAGATTATACCCACGTCATGTATTTTTACAGTACCCCAGCTAGCCTCTAATTCTCAACCACAACGCCATTTGGTAAACAAGTGCAAACAACTGATTGGATTTCTCTGCAGTGAGTCTCAAGGAGACAGGAGCTTTAAAGCTAAACTATCCAATGAATAAGATTTAGACCTATACTAAACTTCCAAACATAGGACTCTTTTGCCTATACCTCTTAAGGTGGGATACTTCTCATCTCAAACCAGGCATCTGTCATAAGTCAGCTGAGGTGCTTACTCTCTCTAATGCCTATAAAAGCAATCTGTGCCCAACTTAGACATAGAGGTCTGCATTTTAAATGCTTGAAATTTAGCAGAGGTGAATCCTTGTCTTCAGCTCCTTTGAGATATCTCAGACTAAGATAGTATTTTTAATTAGTTAGCCCTAATGATTAAAGCAATGGGGCAGATCACACACAAACTGTATCAGTAGATTTCCAGAAAAATTTCTGCGAACACCTTCTCCTGGTGCATTTCGTTCATGTAAATGTGATTTACGTGGTATTTCTCCCTACCTCAACCAGAGAGTGAATATATTGCATGTTCTTGTGTGTTGTAAAGTTTAGGAGACAAAGGCAGTTCTAGCATCCAATCCAGCTGTTGCTCTCGGAGCTTCTCCAGGTTGATCCTTGACGCAGCAATTGGGATAGTCACGGTCACAATAGAATATCTGAAGTCTCTGTTGGATTAATGGCTTGTTTAATTCACCCTGGCTTAAAACATCTAAGTGTAGACAAGGCTTTGCAGTATCCCACCCAAGTTGGCATGTTCTTCCCACAGCAGTTAAACAGCTGTGCAAGAAGCCAAGTTTTCTTTAAACATCTTCTATAATTATTTTGTATGAGGTCTCTGTTGCCTGAAAGATCCTCTCTCATTCTTCCATTATTTTTTTTACACCCTCTCTTTTTTTCCTGACATATTGTGTGTAATGGATGCAGCCCAGACCAGAACAGGAAGCTTCTTTTGCATGTCTCCAGCCAGGCTCAGCATACCCCCCATCAGATTGCAAGAGGTTGGATCCCCCACATGAGTGTATTAATAATGCTATGAAGGGAAAGCTCTGTATTGCTCTGACATACAATACAAAGGAACCTTGGCACATCAGGAAGTGGAAAGGCAGTTTTGGCACCAGCCTTGGTAAAAGCAGATCACACTGCTGTCTGTAGCTCAGCCTCATACCCAGACAGTAAAGACCTGAAATCATATCTGTATTTGTCTGGCTAGAGCTTCAGGCACACAGTGTATTTTATGTGGATGAAATTAGACGCATGGATAACAAGCAGCTGCTTGGGACGTGCTCACCTCAATACTTCTGTCATTTGCAAAGGCTGTACAAATGTTTCTCCCATGAGCTCTGCAGCTTTCAAAGAAGAGATCCCTGGCTTACATCAATCCAATAGAAAAGAGGTTAAGGCTTTTTAACTAGATCCTCAGCAGTTTTAGATATGCAAAACTGTCTGTATTAGACACTTGCCATCCCATCACAAACCACTGTTCTCAAGCATTTCATGTTTCTTAGTGGCCGTTGTAACAGTCTTGTGAAGTAGGCTGATACCATCATTTTTTTTCTGACAGGAAGAACATTTTAAAAGTGACCGTGACCTAAAGGTGGGAGCTTGGAATGGGTATACCAAAGTCTGCACATATAAACCTCATTGAAATTTCGTGGAGTTAAGAACTAAGAGAATAAGGCAAGACAGCCCTTTTTTCAAAGTCAAGATAAAACTGGGTTTTATTTAAGTAACACTCATTGGCAGAGTTCTTTAATAGATGTTGTATGTTTATCTATGTGTGCATGTCCATATATACTGTCTATCTGCGTACCAAAAGTTAT
Organism: Chauna torquata; assembly: GCA_013399475.1. Lineage (NCBI taxonomy): Eukaryota > Metazoa > Chordata > Aves > Anseriformes > Anhimidae > Chauna > Chauna torquata. Next base: position 108,393 of record VXAL01000824.1, on the reverse strand, counting down.
ACCACCCTTCACTCAATGAATCCCAAAGTTTTCATGTTGCTGTCAGTGTTCAGAATTTCTCTTTGACTAACAGACATCCTTATTACTGACATTTAATTGAGAAAAATACTAGTGAGGTAGTAAAAATGAGTGACAAGCTGCAAACCACTCACCGTGGCCTGCAAGACTGTTGGTGGTCTATAGATGACAAGTTAGATTTCCTTAATCTAAGCTATAATTATCCACACAAAAACTAGCTTTCAAAACTAAATAATAGATTTTCTTTCACTTTGATTTTAGAATGTTTGGTTGGAAGTGATACCTCATAGTAAAATTTCTATTTGAAGAAACTTTTTTTTTTTCATTTATTTATCTTTTTTTTTCTTTTCAATAAGCAGCTGTTATAAGAGAGAAATATTTGTAATTAAACCAAAAATATTCTGTTTCATTTCAGGATGTTGACTAGAAAAGGAAATTTTCAAATTTCCCACCATAAATATTTAGTAAGAAGACATTGCTTTTTCAGCTGAAAAGTTAAAGACTGGACCCTTTTTCTGATGAAGTTATTTCATTTTTAGTGGGATGATCTTATATTAAGCCACCACATCGTCAAGATCCACTAACTCATCAATTACCAAGTGAACAGAAACATGTAGCTGCGGTACTCTGCATTGATGTGGCCTCACCTCTAGCACTATGCGCAGTTTTGGGCACCAAGAAGGATGTAAAACTATAAGAGAGTGTCCAAAGGAGGGTTACAAAGATGGTGAAGGGTCTAGAGGGCAAGATGTACAAGGAACAGCTGAGGTCACTTGGGTTGTTCAGCCCAGAGAAGAGGAGATGAGGGGAGACCTCATGGTGGCCTGCAGCTTCCTCATGAGGGGAGCGGAGGGGCAGGTGCTGATCTCTGCTCTCTGGTGACAGTGATAGGACCCGAGGGAACAGCATGGAGCTGTGACAGGGGAGGTTCAGGTTGGAAATTAGGAAAAGGTTCTTTACCCAGAGGGTGGTCGAGCACTGGAACAGGCTCCACAGGGAAGTGGTCACAGCACCGAGCCTGCCAGAGTTCAAGAAGCATTTGGACACCGCTCTCAGACATATGGTCTGGTTTTTGGGTGGTCTTATGCGGAGCCAGGAGTTGGACTTAATGATCCTTATGGGTACCTTCCAACTCCAGATATTCTATGAGTCTATGAGTACTCTTTAGCTGACCTGAATGACATGTTATGGACCAGTGGTCCATCCAGAGGTAGGGAACTACAGCCCTCCTAGTTGCTTCAGTATGTCACTAGCTGTTCAAAGAAATTGACATCTCAGCTCATATCTTACTTGAAAGTTTGGATAAATCATGAAATCCTTGTAGAGCAAAGTTAAATGAAGTGTTCTCTGCTTTGAAAAGCAGTGCAAGCATTGACATAGTGGTGAAAGATTCAGAATTTCTGGGGATGGTATTTATATGATTTTCTGGCATTTGATGCTTGGGAATACACCACCTGAGTACACCACATCTGAATTGATGTTTTGAGAATCTCTTCTATAAAAGCTGCTATTAAATACACGTGGAAGACAGCATGAGGATAACACTGATTTCTTTTTCCTTTCTCTAGGGACAGATGAAATGTGCATTAGAAACTAAGAAGATCCTCTGACCCAAGCAGCCACACTTTCATGAAGCTTTCCTTCCCATTGGAGCTACACTATCCACAGGAGCAGCACGGCGATGAAAACTCCCTCTGCCTGAAGGGCAGAAATGAGAAGAATTTATAACTCATCACAAATAAAGCCCTTTTCGCTTTGCTGGCTTACATGTGTTTTTCATTGCAGAAGATTCATCGAATGGCACATTTCATGGTGTAGTTTCTCAGTCCAAGGGAAACCACGTTTAATGTACTGTATTAAATAAAGTGTTTCTCTGACTCAGATTTCTCTTTCTTTCCAGTCCATGCCAGTTGGCATGGGCTGGGTACTAGAAGTCAGATGGGCAAAGCCTGTTCACGTTGTAATAACAACCTTTCGTAAGAGCTACTTCAAAGACTATTTGACAAGCCCCCAGATGAACCTTCTTCAAGATCTGGAATGTGGGGTTAATTTTGCCTTTCACTAAACAAAAGCAATCAATCTATTTTTTCCGTTTGGTTTTTTTTTTCTACTATCTCCCTCTCTTTGTCCCACTTTTTTTTTCTCTCTCTCTCTCTCTTTTTTTTAAACTGCTTTTTTACCCTAATCCTGCAATATTATTAGATTACTGGACTACTAATACATTCCAGCTACAGAAGCTAATCTTGCCTTTACTGAGTAGAAACATTCTGCTGAAAACAAGTAAGGCTTGAGTCCAGAATTTATGCTTTTATCTGTGTGCACAAGTCACAGTTATAACTGGTGAGGAAAAAAAAAAAAATAGAAAAGAAATGTTCATTAAATTCATCGTGATATTTCTTTGAACGTTTTTATTTAAATACTCCCAAACTTATAGAGAAACAATGTTTACATGTTATTTTTGAGACCAAACCTACTAGTGAATATTTTCAGTTATTCTCTTTCTCTAACAAAAATAAGACACAATGATTAAACTTTTTCAATGAGAAACTCCCTGCCACAGAAGCTATCATTGTAAATATGCAAGACAGAGGAAAGAAGTACCATTATCCTCATTTAATAGCTTTATCTTACCAAAATTAATATCTTTCACATTGTCATAAGGATGTGAGCCAAGAATTCAAGCCTAACCTTATTTGTCTGAGGCCTTACTTCTCCCTAAAATAATATATTTCTAAAACAAAATATTTCTGGGAGTAGTTTAAAGTATCACCTGTAGTATTTCTTCGACAATTATGCCCATATTTGTCATGCCAGTTCTATGAAATAAAAGAAAACACAAGGCAGCTATCTACACATTCAGAACAGTGCAGCAGCCTTTGCATATTTTATTTCTTCACAGCTCACACACACCAACATGCACATACATACACTTACGTCTATGAGAGGGGAAGATAAGGCAGACAAGATGTTGGGTTTGGTACCATGAGCCAGTGGTTTAAAGCTAGAAGAATGAGGGAAGCAGTTTCTAAACCTTGGTAGCTCTTCAGTTTTAGAAATTTGTGATTATAAAAGTTTAAACAGCTTTATAATTTTAAATATCAATTCTCAGCATTTATCATGTAATTGTAATCTACTCATAATAGAATCCTTTCTTCCATGACGTTTCTACAATACCTAACAAAAGGGGACCCTACTCCTGCTTAAGGCCTTTAGGTCTAATTGCGATGCAAATAAAGAGTTATCTGAACAATGCCAACTGACTTGTCCTTGGGAAGATGACATGAGGAATAGTCACTTGTGATAATTCCTTTGCAATGTCAATCATGAGCTCTTCTGAGTGAGAAACAACAGCAAACAACGTGCCATAAAGCAAGGTGGTTGTTGGTTTTTCAGCCAGCATAGCCCCATGATAACAAATAAAATAAGCACAGAGGTGTTAATGCTCAGGGCCCATGTGTGACCATGGTTAACTTGGTAAGACTTTCCACTGAGTTTGAAGCTGGGGGTGTGTGTGGTTTGCTTGAATAATGGAGTGTTGGTGGAGTGAGGTGGCGATTAACTAATCTTGGGTGTGTCGTCAAAAGCAATGACTATTCAAAGGAGAGATGTGCAGGGAGAAGGGAATGAGAGCCAAGTGAAGAAGAGTGGAAAGGAAGAGTTTTCTGTAAGAGACGACTAAATTATCAGAATGTTCCCTTCTAGCCTCAAAGTAGCATCTCTCCGGGACAGGCAGAAGCATAATGTAAAGGCTATTTAAAGATGTTTAGCTGATACTGTCACACCTCTTGGGATTTATTTGATGTTTTCCCCTCTATATCTTTGTTTAGTAGATAAACTGTTGGTCTACAGTGTGGTGATCTAACTGGAAACCCTTGATGTTTGTTCTCATTTAGACACTGTAGAGTGTTCTGAGAAGAGCTGCTGGAAAAATGAGAGCAGCTTTCCTATGGCAAAATACACAAATAAAGAACACATCAGTATTTCTTTTCCTTAAGTGTCCCTTTCAAAAAACATTTTCTGAAGAAAAATTGAAGCTCAAGTCTACATCTACTTTTCCATCTTGAGTTCAGTTCAGTTTTCCAATGAAAAATACTGGGTTTTGTTCTGTTATGTTTTGTTTTGATTTCAACCAATATTTAGAGTCATAGAGTAATCCAGATTGGAAGAGACATCAGGCAGATATCTAGTTTTAAATAGATAAACATCCTTTTGTTCTTTTTTTTTTTTTTCCTTCTAGGTTGAAAAGTTAAAAGTTTTAATTTCATCAAAGACATATTCAGCAACTATTTACATGAAAAATAGTTATCTCTGAATCCAGGTCATCCATCTTTTTTCAAAAAATATTGCATAATTAGCTGACCTTTAAGTTTCATACTACATCATTTCATGGATCTTGTAATAATATTCATAAAGTTTAGGGTTACTTAGTCCATGGTTTAACATGTGTATATACAAGTATTATCAAGTAGGAGTCTGCNGTAGATAAACTGTTGGTCTACAGTGTGGTGATCTAACTGGAAACCCTTGATGTTTGTTCTCATTTAGACACTGTAGAGTGTTCTGAGAAGAGCTGCTGGAAAAATGAGAGCAGCTTTCCTATGGCAAAATACACAAATAAAGAACACATCAGTATTTCTTTTCCTTAAGTGTCCCTTTCAAAAAACATTTTCTGAAGAAAAATTGAAGCTCAAGTCTACATCTACTTTTCCATCTTGAGTTCAGTTCAGTTTTCCAATGAAAAATACTGGGTTTTGTTCTGTTTTGTTTTGTTTTGATTTCAACCAATATTTAGAGTCATAGAGTAATCCAGATTGGAAGAGACATCAGGCAGATATCTAGTTTTAAATAGATAAACATCCTTTTGTTCTTTTTTTTTTTCCTTCTAGGTTGAAAAGTTAAAAGTTTTAATTTCATCAAAGACATATTCAGCAACTATTTACATGAAAAATAGTTATCTCTGAATCCAGGTCATCCATCTTTTTTCAAAAAATATTGCATAATTAGCTGACCTTTAAGTTTCATACTGCATCATTTCATGGATCTTGTAATAATATTCATAAAGTTTAGGGTTACTTAGTCCATGGTTTAACATTTGTATATACAAGTATTATCAAGTAGGAGTCTGCATGCTGGGAGTCTGTTTTGTTTCTTTCTTTCTTTCTTTCTTTCTTTCTTTCTTTCTTTCTTTCTTTCTTTCTTTCTTTCTTTCTTTCTTTCTTTCTTTCTTTCTTTTTTTTTTTCTTTTTAACTATTGGAAATCAAAATCAGGATTCAGTTACTTAAATGTAGGCATCCAGTGCCATATTTGATGTATATCTCATGTAGAGATCCAATGTACCTTCATCCAAGACATTTCATCTGAGTGGGTAGTTATGACAAGGGACAGAAAGACCTGGTCCTACGAAGAGGCAAGTAGTATGCCCTGCAGTGTCTAAAATGGTGGAATTTAGGAAAGTTAATCTTCTCTTTTCTTCCTCTCTCCCTTTCTCCTTTCCACCAATATGGTCAGTGGAGCCTAAAGAACAGCTTAGCTGCCTCTATATTGGTGTCTAAATAGAATTTCATTCCAATCTTTCAAAACAGAGAGCAGTAAGTGGTTTGTCTCAGGCTAAAGAAAAATCTCCATCATTTACTTTGGCTTAGAGTTTGTGTCTCATAATTTATATGTTAATTTCATCCAGGATAACAGGATAAATGGCTATAAAAAGCAACTTATAGTCAATTGAAATGGAGTATCGATATTTTCCTAAACATTTCTTGGTGGTGTTACATAAAAAAA
>VXAL01000824.1:88697-98913 GCA_013399475.1 Chauna torquata | reverse complement strand
AAAGACTAGGATTTAGGTCATGCCTCTACTCCAGTCATGAGAGAATGTCCTGACCACCAAAACACATCATTATGCTCTGCTTATTAGCATTTGTAGTTACTCACAAAATGGAAAACCTCCAACAGGNCTTTTTTTGTTGTTGTTGTTTGCTTGCTTGTTTGTGTTTAAGAAGATGATAATTCCTTGAAAAAATATTTTTACAAACTAAAAAAGCAACAGATCAGTATCAGTCAAAATTTCATTGGGGTGCTTTCTTGGGGGGGAGGGGGGAGGAGAGCAAGCAATTTTTGGGAAAGACCATGCAGATAATTAAAGTGGTTTGTCTGAAGTGTTTAGTAATTTAAAACAGTTGCTTATGGGAGATACATGCTCCCATACATGCTTCTTCTTTATCTGCAATGGGGAGAGCAAAGACTAGGATTTAGGTCATGCCTCTACTCCAGTCATGAGAGAATGTCCTGACCACCAAAACACATCATTATGCTCTGCTTATTAGCATTTGTAGTTACTCACAAAATGGAAAACCTCCAACAGGAGAAACTGGGGGGAAANAAAAAAAAAAAAAAAAAAAAAAAAAAACACACTTTATTCAGTTCAGCTTTTGGAAAAATAACCTGGAAAACTGGGGAATCTTCTCCATATTCATTCAGGCAGATCAAGGATTGGAGCCTAAGCTCCCATTCTTGAGAGTGTCCTTATCACTTGGTTTACTGGGATCCATTATTTTCTCTTTTCTCTATCTCCATCTCTCTGTTCATCATTTTTTAGGTTTTCTTTTCTGGAAGTTCCTTCTAACCTGGCATGAAAATGAGTTCTCAGTTTGTCAATGCTTTTTCCCACTGTCTAGTACAACAGATTTTTCATGAATGACTGGGTCTGAATCTGACCAAGACTTTCTTCTAAAGAAAATTTACCATTACATAAACATACAGAGTTAAGACTATAAAGCAAATTATAAGATTGAACAAGAAAGACAGGATGTGCAGAGACCTGGCTAGCTAAATCTTGGGATATTTATTTGTTTCAAATAAAAAAAATTGCACAGAAAGAAGAATAAAAGACAGGTTTCCGTGGATGTGCAAAAAGAGCCCAGATGCCCAGAGAGACAAAGTCAGAAAGACCAAAAAAAAAGAAGGCAAAAAGAAGTAAAAGCTGACACGTCAAACCAATCTAATGTCTTTCTATTGACAATAACGAGTTTGTAGCTACAGGAGGAGCAGTAGCTGCCAATACATACATCGATTTTATTAGAGCTTTTAGCACAGTCTCATATGACATTCTCAGAAATAAACTAGGCAAACATAGTATAGATTAAACTACTATGGGTTAGACACAAGACTTGCTGGAAAACCTACTGACAAAATAGGTACAAATGGAAATATGTATTAAGTGTGTTTTGCAAGGGAAAATTCTGACAACAAATAATGATTGGTGATGAATCATCATTGTCATTAATGAGTGGAAGAAAGAGTACATTAATTCAGATTTTGCATAATACTGAGAAAGGAAGGATCAATGTAAAATTGTCATAATCTTGTAATTTATTCAGAAATAGGTAGGATCTTATTCAGGAAGGATCAGTACAAGGTAGCTTGTATAGGCAGAGGTAAACAGCTGTATAAAATACAGAATGCTTAGAAAGTGGTTACATAGCATTTCTGCAGAGACTTTTCTGGGCATTATAGTGGCTCATAAGTGAGAGTCAACTTTGTTTGTCTGTGACAAAAATGGAAAAGACCATCTGAGAATGTATAAACAGGCTAGACATAGGGAAACACTGATCTAGATTGTTTCGAAAGGGTTCAAGAAGCTGAGGTGCATTCATCATTGCTGATACTTGACATTGGATCAGCCCAATATCTGTTAAGAACAACCTAGGAAGAGCAGATTCTGTCCCATTTTTCCTTTTTCATAAGGTGTCTGGGATAGCAGTTGAAAAGATATCTTCATGATATTTGCACAAGACACAAGGGATGAATTTCCATGATCCCACCTCACACACTCCTAATGCTGAGCACTAGTGCTTTCCCTATGGGGACAGGGGATTTAAAGTAAAATATTGTGCTTTATTTTTATGTGGGTTCCTATGTCTCTGTAAGGGACCAAGTAAAACACAGTGCTCAAAGCTCGCATGAAATTGTAGATATGGATAGTTTGGATCTGAGTTTCATGGCTCAAACCCTCTCTAACTGAAACTTTTAATGTTGTTATGAAAAATCCAACATTCCATCTGCTATATGCAAATCCCTCCTTATATTTTCCCTCTGAGACCTCCAAGTGCTCTTAAACCAGCTGCTTGAAGCTTCCTGAAGAATGCTGTTTACGCTTTGCTCAATACAGTTTCAACTTGACATATTTCTCAACACAGGACACTCAAGTGTGAGAGCAAACAAGCTGGCAGGTTTTATTAGATTATCTTTTATTAAGAGAAGAAACCCCCACATGCCAACATCAATGATTCTTTTTACATCAGCACCATTCATTAGACTGTGATTCCTTGACAGCTGGCTTCTGCTTATATGCTTTTCTCTCTGTCACTCAGCCTCCCAATGAGAGATCATTTGACCTACTGAAGTTTATCTGTAGCAGTTTATGCTGCCACCTGAGGGTTGTAATGCAATGTATTGGCTGTCTACTATATTGCGAATGACAATTTTTTTGCACAGAACCATTGCATTGGCTGGTTTCTCAAGAGTCCAAAATCTCCTCTCTCTGGGTTATGGGAGTGGATACTGCAAAGGAAAGAAAGGGGAATGGCTGGAGAGAGGGTAGTCAGATCTTCATATCTCCTCCCCCACATTTTTCTCTTTTTCCCAGGACAAGAGATGATTGTGCAGAAATCAAGTCACTTGTTTCTAACTGAAGACCAGCTGAGGGCAAGGTTGCAGTGTAGCAGTGTATGTGGCACAAACATAAAACACTTGCCAGGAGATTAAATTATTCAATGTGCTTAATTCAATCACATCTAAATACAGGATATATTTTACTTTGATTTAGATGCAATATTCAGCTCTGAAAGAAATCCGATAGTGAAAAATGCCCCCCTCCCCTCAGAAGAAGTCTCAAGTAGAAATGTCTAACTAAAGTCGTCTCAGATCCCTCCATATAAAAACACTGGAAGGTCTAGAGCAGTAGTTTTGGAAGGGAAAAATTGTTTATAAGTAACTAGCTGAAAAGAAAACATGATTGATATAATTATGATTTTGCAAAAAGGAGTCAACTATTTTCAGGAATTCAGGAATTGTACATTTTATGTGGTCTGCATAGTACAAGGAGGGCAACAGATCCTTCCTTGGGAATATAAATGAGGAAGTTGTTGACTACAATTTACAGATTTACAAATGGAGTCTTTGGGAAGTTTTACATAGATTGTTACTGAGAAGAGTCAAATGAAACCCTGTGCCGAATGAATGTCTGCTTTGTCCATGCCTTTCTTCATCTTTGCCGTCCAGCACTTGGGATCCTCTAGACTCAGCGTAAGAGGAAATCTGTGCCTATATCTATAGGGTAGTTCTGGAGACAAACAAGGAATTAGTTCAGCTTTTGGCCATACAGATTCTCCTCTTCTAACCAAAGTCAAGGTCCTTACCCCCAAGGAAGATAATAAAACCCATAAGAAAGGAAACTCCCACTACACAGCCTTAAGAGTATTAGATGATACGGTTAAAGACTTACACTTTTAAAATAAACACATAAGAGGGAAATAAAACAGTAGGCAGGTTTATGAAGGAAGGCAGCAACAATTACAGCACAATGTTTGTGCATCTTAGAGATATTTTCTTGAACATCCTTTCTTCTGTGGAACTGGTTGTAACAAGCCAGAAAATCCATCAGCAACTAAGAGGCTTGTTTTGGTGACAAAGTTGGCAAGACTGGAATTCAAGCTTCACTCACTGGACAATGAATCTCCATGCTTTGGTTTCCAGGCTTGTTTATGTCAAGAGGCCTGAAATGAGACTGAACTGGAATAATTTTTCTTCTTTACTCCAAGGCAAATAGCAGAGCAATTGAAGCCAAGTAATGGAGTAACAGGAGTGAGTAACACAGCTGTGAGAACTTCTAACATGAAAACAGTCCTCTCCCAAAGACCATTTTGAAGTAGAATCTTACAGGAACAGGTGAGGCCAGGAAGCTTACTGAACTCCAGTTTAGACAATATATCTCTGATTTTCAAGGAGTACTACTTACTCCCCCCATAGTTATTCAGCATCTTCACCGGGGAGAGAAAAAGGACAGAAACTCAATGGTATTTTTGACCATTCCTTAGCTTTATTTGCTTAGGTTTGAGCTGCCCAGTGTTAGGCAAGTCAAAGAAGCCTAAATTTCTGATAATGCACTCTTCTCATAATCAAGTTCTATAACTCTCTTTTTTCCCAAGAAAATGAATCACCTGTAGCCATCTGTGAGCATCACAGCCGATGTGTCATAGGTTATTGCAGTCATATGTTGAAGGAAGCAGTAATTGCTATTAAAAGGAACTTTCATGTAGTATCCTTCCAAGTTCTGGATCTCTTGGTGAGACTGAGACCACCATCACTGCTAGAGAACATAAAACAAGGAAAGGGAGGGAAATAAGAAAGAAAGGAGAGGAAAATACTCCCTCAGCAGGGTAGGAGTTTAGTGTGGAGATCACCCTGGGAGCAGAACCCTAACAGAGGTCTTTCTTATAGTCAATGCTACCCTAATTGTTTCTTGTCAATTCTCACTGCTTACAGTAATAAATAAATATTTGAAAGAAGTACGGAGAAGAGAGAGAAAGAAAGCAAGACATAAAAAGAAAAATAAAAGGAATAATAATAATAATAATAATAAAATCCTTGTGGTAAAAAGGAAAAAAAAAAAAGGAAAAAAAAAAAAAAAAGAAATCTGGCGCTAACTCTAAGCAATTTGCACCTTGTGCCCAGATCATAACTCTCTGCCTTCACTGCTTCCACACCCCATGATTTATGTTTGACGGTCCCAAAGTGGTTTGGAAATGGCACAGCACTGAGACCTTGTGGTGAGGCTAACTGATGTTTGAAAAAACAAAAATGAGTTAATTTATGGGAGCGTTCCTTTGGACTGGAATTCCAGACCAACAGAGCTCTCCTCTAGTGGAAAAGTTTTGCACACATACACACATACACACACAAAATTTCCTCTTGTTTGCTACTTCAGACTCTCTCTTAGTCTCTTTATTCTATTTTCACCTCTCATATTTTCTTCAGAATCTATAACCTGCTGAAAGAAAATCACATTATTTTATTGTATACTTATTTTCTGATTCTATTTTCAGCTAAGAGCAATATAGTATTCTTGCTTTTTGAAGTTCCCTTCACTCTGTCTCTTATCCTTCTTACTCTCATGCATTGTGGAGATTTCCTTGGATGACAGAAATATGCAATGACTTACAATATTTGAGAATAGTGATTCCAGTCGGCCAACTTCAGGCATTCTGGAGTACTGGATTTTCAGAACATCAAGGAAATCATTGTTCTTTCAATCCCCAAAGCTGGGTCTTGGGGAAGAAAAAAAAAAAATAAAGAGATTATTCAAGTCATTAGCTCCACTAAGAAATCTTACCTATTGTAACAGGTAATGCAGCAATTTAAACCAGGAAAATAGGAGTTAAAGTTTGAGAGGTTGCTAACTGTCTATCCCGTGTATTAAAGGAGACAAACTAGCTGCACAGCTTTGCTTTGAGGGGCTGGACTACAAGCAATGAATATTGCATAGCTCTGTTGACTCCAGTGGAATCAAACAGGTTTGTACCAGTTCTAGATTTGTCCCTTGGCCACTTAAGTGCTTGTGTCAGATTTTCTCATGTACCACCTTGTCTGGGCCATGGTGATAAATCAAAGAATTGAAAGACAGATAAATATGGATCTTATTAAGTGTATCATGTGCAGTGGTGCATTGTATTTTACTGCACACCAGAAGATGTTGAGAGGAGGAAGATTTACTAGAATAATAAATATAAATCTCAGACGCATTTTCCAATTTTTACTTAAGTGATGGATGTTTTTTTGGCCAGAATCATGGTTTCCATTGGGTACTGCAGGGTTCCTACAACATGAGATAAGTAGCAAGAAATCTTGCTACTGCTGTCATAGGTTCACAGCTCTTGAGGATTTAATACAGGAAACAAGGGAGGTAGAGGGAGGCAGATGTGGAGCCGCTGTATTATGCTTCTGTCTGCATACTAAACATTTGTGAATCAGTCAGGAAGAATTATCTAGGTGCTTAAATTTGCACTGGGAGAACTGAAGAGATGTGAAGTTATTTGACCATACTAAAGGAGATGGTGCTGTCTGGATTCCTCCTTAGGATCCTGGCACAAAGACCTTTTAAATAAGCCTGGCTGACAGCTTATTCTTGGTCTTGCAGGTGCAAACCTGAAGTGCACAACTCAGGTTGGCCATCTCAGCTTTATCGATATCAGACCATGTATACTTTGTCCCTCCCTTGTCAATGTCTGTTGCCCTGGATGCCTTATCTCCTCTCCCTCTCCCTTGTCTCTTCCCTTCAGTAGATTACCAGTCTGCCTGGCCACCTGTATTACCAAGACGCATATGTACATTGATTACTTGAATGAGAAGTATGCATATTGATTGGACAGCTGAGAGGAAAAATAGTGTTGACTGCTTGCTCAGAAGACCAAACAAAGTCTCTGAAGGCTGTCTGCTGCCCAAGAACCCTGTATTTTGTCAGCCTGGCAAAAACAGTGGTCACTGTCTAAATACTTAAGAAGTGTGAATGCTGCTTTTGAGGTCAAAGGAATAATAAAAGTTAAAGACTTGGCATGACATCTTTATCCAAGAAAGCTGGCAAATAATTATGTACTCCTGACTCATTCACAATTTCCCATCTCTCCCTCTGTTCTTGACCAACTGTGTTAGTGACTCGTGCTTTTCAGGCACCTCACAGGGGGACCTATCCTTACCCCTGTCTATTCCCCTTCCATCTCGCTGTCTAAGAGCATTTGACAGATATGTGCAGCTGTCTGCTCGGTAGTGCCGGCAAGCCCCGCTGCTCTGCCCACCTCTGTGGCACCTCACTTCTCCACCAACACTCTATCATGCCAGGGAAACAAACAGCCTGCTGGCTACAGTATCTTCATCTGAAAGTGAAATACATCATAGATATAACAAGCAACCCTTCCTGTGAGAACCACCCATATGATCTTACCTTACAGCTTCCCCTTCATCCTGACCTCCCTAGCTGACTATATCTGGCACTAGAGCTTGTGCTCCACCATGGCCCTTTCTCCTCCTCTCCTATCAAAGAGAGGATGTTAACTGAAGCCAGAGCTGGGTGTAAAGCCTCTGAGATAGCACCACTATCACCTCTCTCTCTGGGTGAGAAGAGGTGATATCAGTCCGTTCAGAGATAACTAGCTCTGTAGTGAGTGACAGTGCAGAGATAAATGTCCCTGCATTGACTTGCTGATAACACCCCGCCTTGTCTCTAAGGGAGCACCCTGATCCATGAGCTGAAACACACAGTGTTGTGATCCAGGACAGTGACTGTAGTGGACTACAGGAGTTATTTTTGAGCACATCTGAAACAGTCTCAAGGCAAAAAGGGTTAATCTACTCTTCTCCATTGCAAGACTTAAGCCCTTACTTTTGCATCACTTAACGTGGGATGCAGAATTCATTCTGGGCTTCCAAGCCTTTATTTTCTCAGTCATCAGGGTGGATTATGTCAACCTGATCTTGGGAGAAAGGGAATCCCACCATATGCATGTGAATTCTGCCATGACACTTTCTCTTAGAGCCCTCTGACTTTGTTTAGTTCACCAGTGAGCGTGAAGCTTCAGCACCCAGCCTATCTTTTGGGATCCCAAATGATACACTACTCTTTCTGAAAACTTCTCCTAAGGGTCTCATGTGTTTAAAGGTCTTACAATCTTCCATCTGAATTTTCCATTTCTCATCTCATTAATTCTAATCATTCCATTAGGAAAAACACTAAATAACTGCTCACCCTCTTTCATGTTCTTCACAGTTCCTGAATTTTCAGGCTATAATTTCTCACCATTTCTTGCTATCCCACTGTGTTGTATCTTCAGGCTGTTTAGCATTTCTGCATAAATTGACAGTCACTGTCCATCTCTGAATTCCTTCTGCTTAGTGCATAGACTAGTCTGTAGACTGCACAGTCTTTATGTAGAGCACAGAACTGAAATAGGTATGTTTAGTGAATTTTAAGGCCAAAATCAAAGTCCATTGCAAGTTCTTTATCACTGTATGCTCTGACTTGAAACTAGCTAATTATGAAGTAACTGCTGAAATGTGCAGCTCAGAGCATATGATTATCTCAGAATATTTCCAGAGTATTCCCATTAAGAATTTTGCTCAAAGGCAGCTGCACAGTTATTGGTACCCTTTCAGCAAGCACAGATTTCTCTACACTGCATACAGCCATGCCACAAAACAGTGGTTCATTTAATTTTTCCATTTGATGAAGACTTGAACAGCAGAGAAAACTTCTGTTGGACTATTTTTCATACAGCTATTAGGATCCCCTACTGCTTTCCTCCCAAAATGTTTATTTTGTGGACCACCACAATGGTCTGTATAAATTACTGGTGGTCTGTGCTCTTTGATGTGGAGAGTTACTGCTTTATAGTATACTAGTAATTATTTTTTTATATTATTTTAATTTAGTATTTTCCTTTCTACCAAAAATAATATAAACTCAAAAATGCCAACATCAGTGAAAGGACACAATAACCACGAAGCTTTCTTTCTTGTACTAATATAAAAATATTACTGTTTTTAGGCAAATAAATCCCCATAAATTACTTTCTGTTCAAAATAATTTTTAAAGCTTTCAGATCTTTTGGCTTCCTTAAAATCTAAATTCTAGGTAGTAAAAAAATTATTTTCAGTAGCAAAGAAAAAAAAGAAAGTCATACCAGTTTAAATGAAAAATAAAATAAGTAAAAAAGCATGAGAATTTTAGTAGAAAGCATATTAAGAAAAAGTTTATTAGAAAAAGGGTATTGGCTTTCAACAGTGCAAGGTGGTAATAAGGTGCCAATATTGAAACTATTCACAACATCTGCTTCTCTGTTTTTTAATAGCTCTGGTTGCTCATTTGGTATGATCAGACATCTTCCACACTTCAGGTACTCAGCAAGCAGATTTTCGCTGACTAGTCTTCTACAATTAATACATATAGAGAGAAAGAGAGCACACAAGAGGGAAGACGATTGAGAGTACTTACCCAGGCTCCTGCTCTGAATCATCCCAGTATAAGCTCAACATGTTTGTTGACAACAGGAAGTCTTAGAAGCTGAGTCAGCTAAGACAACCTGAATTTTGCTGGTGTGAGTATCCACTTCTTTCAAATTTTGATCCTCATTTCGTCCAATGTGAAATACTTAGGTAAAAAAAAAAAAAAAAAAAAAGTTTTTTTTTTTCCTGCAAGTATTAACTGACAAATTCCGTCTCTTCATTAAGATAAAGTGCTGATTTTATCCCATATAGCAATACACTGACACCAATAAAATTACCACTAGGGATGAATTTTGGTGTTATTGTGTGTGGATGCATATCTCTATTTAAATGAGGCATATACATGCATGCATGTGTGTGTGTCTCTCATTGCATAAACAGACACACGCACACATACACTGTGTTTGAAAGCTCAGGCAGAGCAGAAAGGTTGGCTTCCTAAGGCATTTTCTGTGTTTTCTGGCAGGCAGCTATACCCAGGTTAACCTGATCTTTACCACATAATTTTAGTCCAGGGAATGTGATTATAAAACTTTCCCATCCATGCAGCTCTTTAACCCAAACTCAAGATACTGAAGGATGGATGGATTCCATTCTCAAAGTGCATGTGTGTGATGAATTCAATGGATGGGAGGACTTCAGAACCACCATACGACGTTTTTACTTCTTCTTTTTTTTTTTTTTTCCACAAGTGAATTAGCAGAACAGTAACCATTGGCCAAAATAGCTGGATCCATCAGAGCTGACTGGGATTGATCTCCTTGAGCCAAATATGAACCTCAGAGACCCCCCACAGTCTTACATTAAAAAAAAAAAAAAAAAGAGAAAAGACTAAGCAACCCTTCTTATTTAATGGTATTTTGCGGCTCCCAAAACATAGCAACGTTAGTGTGTAATTCCGAAAAATAAAATCAATGTTCATGGAACGAAATAACACAAGTGGATTATTTAAATAGAGCTATGCATTGCTCCCTCTGGGCTCAAAGGTCTGA
>VXAL01000824.1:28338-88682 GCA_013399475.1 Chauna torquata | reverse complement strand
GGGAAGGACTGTTGAAGACCAATTTACCCCATACCAGGGTTTCCTAATCTTTTTCCTAAGCAGACCTCACATGAGAAAATTGATAAAATACTGTTAACTGCTTTTTTCCTTTGGATGCGTCATAGCTCCGGCAGAAATTATTGTACTGGGGTGTATGTCATGTCCCACCTACAAAGTATTTATCCCACCAGCAAAGCCTGACTGGAGATAAATGTCCTGGAACTCAGCTGGAGCTTCATTTGATGAATGAATGAATGAACAAACAAATAAACAAATAAATAACTGCTTTGCTTTTCATTTTTTGTTGTGAGGACTAAATGCAAGACAGAACCTGGAAGAGTTGTGTGTCAATTTTCTTCTTTCATTTTTATAATCTTAGCAATGAACTCCATCTCCTCTCATTTCTCTGGAGTATGCTTTTGTCAAGTACACAGGGAATAGAAGTTTTGCCTAAAATTATCAGCAGTTGCATTGACGTGGTTCCTAGCTTTACTGCAACACTCAAAGTATGTCCCAGTAGAAGAAATGTTGTAATGAAGTCTGACCTCCATCACATTTATTGTTATCCATCAGAAAAGAAGCCATTGCAAATTCTGATATTAACTTCCAAATGCACAGAATGAGATTTTTAGCTGAGACATATATATAGGAATCATCTCAAAACTGTATTTCTCATAAGTTGTTCAGACATATCACATGCAGCACATAACTTTCTGAATTGTTCCTGGTATTGTCTATCATTTGATTAAAAAGAATGCCAAAATTGAAGGTGACCAATACTGACAAATAATATGTTAGACAGGATTAATAAATGGACCTTATGGGTAGTCACTCTACATCATTACTCTGTTTTAAATCTGTTGAAACCATATTCTAATCTGTTTAGAAACTTGTAAATTTATGCAGTAGGTATAAATAGATTTTTCCCCAGAAATTATTAGAACTGAATGGGAAATTTCATCCAAATTTTTTTTCTCATAAAAGGCAGAATCCCATAAAAAATAACTCTCCACAGTAAATTTTGACAGATTTTGAGAACGGAGTTCTTAAAACATTAAAAAAATTCTGGACAAATGTTGATGTTTGAAATTAAAAAATGTCCGAAGTCAGTAGTCCTGGTTCTCATGAAAGTCCTTTAGTCATTCCCACAGAAGATCAAAGAGACTATGTGGGGGAAGTTACCCTTTTCTTATGTTTATTTTCAGGCATCTCCTATGGGTCTCTTCCTAAATAGAGTGATGGCCTCAAGGTCTTCGGTCTGAGTTGGTGTGTCTACATATACATTCTTATTTAGATAAGTTGCTTCAAGATTGTTTTGGACGTATTTGGGGACATTAAAAAAAAAAAAAAATCTCAGAAATAACCACAGAATGGCAGAACAATCTCTTTAAACTCTCTAGTAATTCCTTTTCAAAGCTGTGATTTTTTTTTATTATTTTTTATTTTTTTCAGGTGCAGGTGTTCTTCCTAAACTTTAGGAGCCACTCCATACCCTTCCATCATAAAAGCAGAAGCATAGGCTTCACAGAAAAATTAATGAGCTCTGGCCTTCACTAACAGATCCCTAACCCTAAGGGGATCACAGTGGGAGAATGGAGTGGCTATTTCAGATGTACAAAATCCAACTATACATCTCTATCTTCATTCAGATGCATCCTAACCTAACTGTAGCTGATATCTTACTCTAAGTTGGGATGAATTACATATTTAGATCTTCCAGAAGAACCAAATAAAAGCATACCAAAACAAAGCAAAGCAAGAAACATATAGCAAGAATAACATTTGAATCACTGTCTTGAATCACTGTAACATCCTAACATTGTTTTTCAAACTTGAGCTCAGTTCACACTTTCACAGAATCACAGGATCACGGGACCACAGACTGGTTGAGGTTGGAAGGGGCCTCTGGAGGTCATCTGGTCCAACACCCCTGTTCAAGCAGGGACACCCAGAGCAGGTTGCGCAGGAATGTTTACACTGGATTTTGCTTTGGGGGTTGGTGTCTATCTTTATTTTTTTTTTTCCTTGTTATTTGTTTTTAGTGTGAATGCAAATATTGACAGAATTACTGTAAACAATACTGAAAAATAATCCCAGTATGTGGCTAGAGAGACACATAAGGAAGACAACAATCTGTATAGCACTACAGGGACCTCACCAGCATCTGTCCCATCTCTCTCTGACTTCCCAGTCCAGATCACCATTTTGAAGCATCTTGATACAGATCCAGCAGTGTAAATATGAGCTTTGCTGTGCACTTGCACTGTTGATTCAGCTGTGGTGGGTATCCGGTCATTTGTGCTGAGGAGTTAGAGGCAGATGGCCATAATGCTAGCCTAATCACTCCCTTCTGTGCTGTTGGCTACAGAAACTGGCATGTTTTCACCATACTAGCCCAGTAGGCCATCTGGATTCAGCCAGACCTTTAACCCTTTTTTCTGGCATGTTGAACTATTGTAAAATTTCTCAGCTTATTGGTAATCATGGGATTTTTTTTTTTTTAAACAGATGTCCCAAGGTACCATGAGCTGACATTTCACTTGCTGCCCAGTGTTTCTTCTCATCTATTTCAAGACCTTGAGAAGTAGACAGTGATGTGAAACTGGTTCTCCTGTGGAAAACAAAGTCTGGGAGGGAAAATTAAGGGTTTCACTTCACAGCTGATTTTTCAAAACATGCACAACAATCTGGCCATAAAGATGGTGCTATCCTTCCCGTACACTACTCTGGGCCATGTTTCAGGTGATATCTCATGGACCTCTGCAAATGAAAATGTTGACTGGGAGCCCTGTAAGCTAAGCTCTACCAGCAGGGACCCAGAAGCAGATGCAGTAGAGTTAAAGAATACAAAAGAAGGAGGAAAGGCTGTGTACCAGGAATACCCATTTTAAACTTACAATCTGCAAATTTCAGATAAGTCCCGTAATAATTTTGTGGATCTGGTCTGTTGCATTTACTAAAGAAGAAGCAAATATTACAGAGGGTATTATCTGGTGAAGTGCTAGGTGCTAGAATCAGGGCAAGGGGTTAACTAAAAATAAAATAAGCAAAAAAAAAAAAAAAAAGGGAAGAAGAAGGAAAATTCAGATAGCAATCTACATGGAACACAGGCAGAAGAAAACACCTTCCCTGCTAGTTGGCCCAAAGTAAAATTCTCTAAAGGAATGCAATTTATATTCAGTCCCTGCACATTGTAACACATTATTTATATTACCAAGGGCATTGGACTAGACGACCAAGTAGTTCTTTCCACCTTTTATTTTTTTTTATTAATTTTTTTTTTTTTTAACAAGGCTGTGCTGATATCCTTGTCCCAGACTTGGATAAAAGAATGTTTTATTCAGTTATGAAATTAAATACTCTAAAGCTCATGAGATGACAGCCATTAGAGCACAGCATGACTAAATACTATTCACCTAACATAACATTATCCATCAAGAATCCAACACACACACGCACAAATGGCCCACACCCAGTGCACCCAGCCAATACCTAATCTGTTGAAAATTAAGCTAGTAATGTATGTTAAAACATTTGTGGGAAGTTTGGATCCTGAGATATTTTGCTACAGTCTATGAGCCTTTCAATTAATTCATTACTCATTTTCCCCACTTGCTTATTCATAACCAGAGGCTATTGTCTTGTGTTTCTGACATCACAGTCCGTTTCCTTAGGAACAGTGATGATGTCAGAAGGGTAGAATTAGCACCTATTAATATGAATAGGCACAAAGAAGAGATGAATAATGAGTTCAGGGCCTGAATTAGACGCAAATTACTTGGAATTTTTTGGACAGGAAAAATACTTGAAAGGTAAATGGGGCTTATATTTAAATATTATGTTTTCATTGCACTTGGACTGCACACAAAAGTTGATATTTGAGTAATAAAATTATAAATACTGGGGTGAGAACAGCTGTAGGATCATGAAAGTTTTTTTCCATGCAAATGAGCCAAAAATTATGACTTTATTTTGAACACTAATGGATAAGAGTATGTGCCCTAGAATCCAGCAAGGCAAGGAATTAACTAACTTCCGAGTAGGTGAAGTTCTCAAAGTCCAACGGACCATGGTTCGATGGGGTATTGCATTATGTCTAACAGCACCTCTATTTCCCACTCAGATGCCTTTCCACTCACTCTTGCTCTTTGTTTCCTGGTTGATTTTTTATTTTTTTTCTTCTTTAGACCTCACACCCTATTAATCTGGATTAGGCTAAACTAACAGAATAATCATGTATCCACCTGCTAATCAGTATGAATTAAGCAGTTGCTGGAATATTGACTTTTATGAAAAGAGGAGAGCATATGTATTCTGATCCACAATGAACTAGAAGTGTAAAGATTGTCAAAGATTGTCTTTTTTTTTTTTTTTAATTCCTATTTTCTTTTCTTTCCAGTGAAAGAATGAGTACTATGGGGCTCACTATGTCAAATTAGCTTTTAACTGTATGTCTTGGATGCATATCACCAAACTGGATGTCTTACTCACTTGGAACCTTTCCTTTGACACTTGGACCATGGTGTCTTGCAAAGGATTCTTGGACATTTCTGCTTAGCCAAATCCCTGTTATTAACAGGCCTTGGATATTATTCCCACCACTGTTATCTTGGTTTCCTGTTCTTTGGCTGTGTTCATAATTTAGTTTTCTGAGCCCAGATTCATCTCATCTACCTTGGGCACCAAGGTGAAATGTCTGAATGTGGATTTTAGTCACCTGCAGCTCTTCCAGCAGTCAGGAGGGGTAAACAGACACCTCCAGAGGCTGGCTCTGCTGATGCAAGGTTATTTGTCTGAGGACGATTAAGAAACACAAATCTCAGCCCTAATGGCTGAAAGGTTTTGGGTTTAATACAGGGTATTAGATGAAATATGACAGCCAATGTTATCCAAGGAGACGCGCTTGTGCATCGAACCACCACCTTTGGCCTCCAGTCAGTTCCATGAAGCTCCAAAACAACTTCTTCAGTGTTCAATTACTTCTCCACTCATTGCAACTTGCTTGCTGGCATCTTTTCTCCTCTCTGTCCTCAATTTATCATACTACTTGGCATTTATCATGACATTTTGTTCCTGGAAACAAACAGGTTTTTATTTTTATGTCTGTAAAATGTAAAGAAAATGTGCAGATTTCCATTTTTTAAGTTTTTAGTGCTTTTCTTTTTCCTTTTTCCTTCTTTCTTGAATTAAAGCTTAGCATTATTTTGCATGAAACAGAAAGAAAGAAAGAAAGAAAGAAAGAAAGAAAGATTCTCTTCCTACTCAGCTGTAATCTGCAGTTTTGAAGGTGGATCAGGTTCTGAGATTTTAAATGGAAATTTCCTAATCTTTCTACCCTTCCCTCGACAAGGCAACATCTACACCACAGTCGGGGAGGATTCACCACCTACTCCAGGAGTTACTGACGGCAGGAACACCCTGTCCCGTGCACCTTCGCTTTGCTGAGTGTTTTTCCAGAGGCGGCAAGGCTTTCCACTCCATCTTTTGGCAGGTGATGCTTAATGCCAAACCTTACATGCAGGAGGGTGAAAGCCAAGTCTGGAGGATGCTGTCAGCATGGAGGGATGTGCTGTGACAGTCGGCTCCAAGCCTGGCCCTGTGGACCCCACGCAGGTGGTGAACAGTGCGTTTTCACCCCTGGCTCTTGACACAAGGATCAAGCTGCCCATCCATTTCCACCGTGGGCACTGATACCAGTCTCCATGGACTCGGTGTGGAGCCACGCTGGCTTCACCGAGGGAGATAGTGATGACCTGGTGTGTCCTTGGCCTGTCACTCCTCATGTGACAGTCCAGAGGAGAAGTAGCTATCCCTGTAGCAGGAATCAATCATCTCTCGCAGGTTATGAACATGCATGTGTTCACTACACCTCTTTTTCATATATAGAAAAACGTGTAAAATACACGTATTGACATTGCCAGGGTGCTGGAAGGCTGAGTAGATGTCCCAGTGCTTCATGTATAAAGAAGACAAAGCTTTTAGAAGTCACCTAAGTCCATGCTTGTTTGCAACAGACTTTGCTTCCTCACAGGCCCCCACACATACTAGCTTATAAAAATATGCAGAGCAGGTCACAAACACTCATATGCACACATCACTTCATGCAGACAAGCTCTTGGTTTGCCTACACAGCCAAACATGCACAGACACTTAAGGGACAGACACTGCTTTGATCACCTCATATTTTAAATAGAGAAAGGCAGCATTAGTTTTATCTTATTTCACACATGAGATGAACTGAGGATCAGATAGATTAAGGGTCACGTTTGCAAAAGTGTCTCGACAGCCATGCGTGAATAAAGCCAAAGTACCTGCTTTTGATAATCCTTCCCAACAGCTCTTTGAACTGCTGGATTCCTGAACCAGCCTGACTTACTCAAGGTTACCAAGGTAGACCTTCCTTCAGAGATGCTTTCACCACTAGACTGACCTTCAACAAACTTTAGCTCAATTGAGTGACTACTTACAGGCAGGGCATATCAAAAATATTATCAAATAACGAGCAACACCAGGCTTCAAAAGGCCCAGTTTGCTACAGAAGCACATGCAACATGGACGTTACATATTTACAACCATCCAGAAACACAGAGCATACGTTCACATCAGAAGAACCAAAGAAACAGCACCCGCCTAAAGTCCTGGGCTAATCCTTGCCAGGCTCTATTGCTGCTCATATTTTTATAGAAGGCTTCCTGCCTCTGCACTGGGAGCACGATGGATCTTCCATGCCTGGTGAGTCACTTCAAGTGTGAGGAGCCAAAGCTCCCCACCTCTCCATCCCTCATTTATCACATCCCTCCCCTCCTTGCTGTCTGCAATTGCACAGGCATCATCACTAGAGGTTAAGCTGGGAAGTCAGCAGTGCTGCACAGAAGACAGAAATGGTGAAACGGACAATATTTTTGCTTACATTTCCTTGTATCTACATCTGATCTTGTATTTAACACCAGACTAGATGGTCATAACAAATCCTTCTGGCTCTAAAATTTGCTCATTTCATTGAATGCACTATGTGGAAAGTATTCTTTCTTCTTTGCCTATGTAAATATACAGGTATAGATAGATACATGCACATACATTCGTACGAAAGTATGCACAACCACAGTCTGCACAAACACATATGCATTTTATAACCATTCACCTAGATATCTATAAATCTCCTAACTCTTCTGTTCATGTTTTCCCTAGAGTTAAACTACAGATTATTAATGATAAAATATGAACTAATGCTCCTAACATCCCTGTCTAGAATTTCATTCCAGCTCATGTCAGCCCACTACAAGTGAAATGTTAAGCCTAGACTAGTTTTCTGGGCTTCTTTATAGACAATAAAAAGAGGCAGGCACATCCAGATGGCAAATTGGCTATCTGTTTTAATATTTATTGACTAGATGTACATGTCATATTAGAAGCAGGGCTATCAGAGATGGAGGTGAAATGAATTGGGAATGGCTAGGGTGGAATTTAGAGGCTGGTTCAGACCCCTAACAACAGCTGTCCTCAGTGCTGGTGTGTTCATGTGAACCAGGTGTGCAAATTCCCACTATAACTGGACACCTACTCAGTGTAATCAAGTGTACAGTAGTATAGATCACCCTAAAATAGCCATCTAGCAGCTGATAAGCTGAGGACAAGTCCTCAGATTCCATCAACTAAATTGTCTACAGGCAAGACATTTTTCTCCAAATACACATGCTTACATCTACTCTGGAGACTATGAGGTATCAAGACATCTCCACAAGGCTCACAAACATGACACAGGTGCTCTGGGAGACCTAAGTCTTTTTGCAGTTGGAGGACATACAGGATACACTAAAGCATTTCCACATTAAAAGTCTAGTACTGAAGCAGCCTCAGATCACTGAGAATTGTGAGTGAAGGTAAGAGTTAGATAAACAGCTTGTATAGAAATGGTGGGCTCATGTTGGATCCCTGAACCTAGTGCAACATGAGGTCCTACTGGGACCTCACCTCACCTCTAGCTGCCTCTCTGGAAAAGCACAAATCTGCTGTATCTCTGCGTCTGATATAAATGACCCATATAGACACTGCAGGTATTTTAGAAGCATCTCAGATGGTGTGAAAACACAACATTGTGATCGTTTCACACCAGCAGGGAGCTAAGCTCTACCACGCTGCTGTGTCACTGTCCCTCTTCAAAAGGACACGGGGAGAAAATACGATGAAAAAAAAAGCTCGTGGGTTGAGATAAGGACAGGGAGAACACTCACCAATTACTGTCATGGGCAAAACAGACTCAGTATAAGAGAGATTAATTACATTTATTGCCAACTAATAACAGACTACAACAATGAGTAAACTAAAAGCAAACTAAAAAACCTTTCTCCCCATCCACCTTCTTCTCTCTCCTCTCCCCGAGCAGCACAAGTGAACACGGGATGAGGGTTATGGTCAGCCTGTAACACTGTGTCTCTGCCACTCGTTTTTCCTCACTCTCTTCCCCTGCTCCAGAGTGGGGCCCTTCCCACAGGATGCCATCCTTCCAAAATGGATCCTGTGTAGGCTTCCCACAGACTGAGGGTCTGCAAGAACTAATCCAACATATGTCCACACCACGGGGTCCATCCTTCAGGAGCAAACTGCTCCAGCACGGGTCCCCACAGGTGGCAGCTCCCACCAGACCTCCTGCTCCTGCATGGGCTCCTCTCCATGGGCTGCAGGGGAACTTCTGCTCCGTGTCTGGAGCACCTCCTGCCTCTTTCTGCACTGATTTTGGTGTCTGCAGGGCTGCTTCTCTCCCATTTCTCACTCCTCTCTCCCAGCTGCTGTAGCACAGCAGTTTTTTCCCTTCCTTAACTCTGCTCTCCCAGAGGCACAACCAGTGTCGCTCACGGCTCAGCTCTGGCCAGCAGTGGGGCCCTTTTGGAGCCAGCTGGAGCTGGCTCTTCTCTGACATGGGGCAGCTTCTGGGCTCTGCTCACAGAGGTCACTCCTGCAGCCCCCGTCTACCAAAATCCTGCCACATAAACCCAGTACAAATATTCTTAACAGGACACATCTGAACATGGGGGCAACCTTTGTGCTGACCTTATTCAAGCTGATAAGCCTTAAAGCTTAAAATGAATCTTATTTAAAAGCATTCTTCTGCCTAAGTGGTTGATGCCAAGAACAAACCAAAAGGAAAATTCTCTGGAACAGTTTAACTGAAGGAACGTTCTGAGAGTCTCTTTCTTAAAACCATCTTCTGAGAACAGTTGGAGGTTTGCCCCTCAGTGAGTAGATAAGTCTCTCTTCAGCTTTACCAGCAAGGAAATTGAGTATGGCAGTTGAATGAATTTGTTGCAAACATACAGAAAGCCTGTGGTGACTTATCAAACGAGACAGGTTGGAAGAGACCTAAAAAGAGTATCTAGTCCACCTTTTACTCAAAGCAAGACCAACAAGAACATATTTCTGACCATGGATTTAGACTGTTATTTTAAAAAAGCATTCTTTTTCTACATTTAAGCTTAAATTTTAGTTATCATCACTGTCTCCACAAGTAGTATTAGAAGGAAAAAGTAAGCAAAAGAGCTAAGCAACTTGCAAGATTTGGTATCTGTGTCTCCCTTAGACATTCACCATCCACTGGGCAGGTACCTCTTGCTTTCTAACATTTATTGTTAATGTTTTTGACTGAGCTGGATTTTTAAGCAGTTATTGTTTAGCAACAGTTATTAGTGTCATATAGAGGAACAGGTATGTGCATATATGAAAGCATAACCTTATTTATCTGCTTAACTAAGTAATATTTTCATAGATCTCTAAGATCAGAAAATGGAAAGTTCCCTCTACTTGTGGGTTAGCATGATTGCCATTTGTGAGAAGTGCAGACACCTCTCTGTTTCCTTTGCCAGGAGTGTCCGTTGGGTGGAAGGATAACCCTAGCACTCCCCATTTACAAGGTATGAAAACTATGGAGACTCCAGTATTTCCTTCCTGAGGCAGAAGAATGCCACAGTCATTATGTCTTTGGTGAAGGAGCTGAGGTCATGGGTGTGATTCAGTGGCTATGAATTTTGCAGCACAGGGCAGGGCTCTCAAAAGGTTAAACCAATGACTGGGCATAAGTCTATAGCAACTGGAAAACCACTCATTTCTCTGCCTGCCCTGCTGGCAGCAAAAATCCAGCATAGGAGAACCGAGGCTGAGCAAAGACACTATGCAATGGGCAGGCAGTTGAGTTGAGTGTGGATGTTTCAACCGGAGCATGAAGTTCACCTGGGGGTCATTGCAGCTGTCAGCTGCTTCTGAGGCTTGATCTAAAACCCACTGACCTCAATACAAACTTTCCAATGCTTTCCATTTGGCAGGCTTTGAGTTAGTCCCTTGGTGCTAAAGTTTTGAAATGATGAAAAAATTAGTAGTTCTCACCTGTGGCTTATCCTATTTTTGTAACCTGCAAGCAATGAGATTAGCTATGCTTTTCTGTTCTGCATAGTGGCCTCTACTCTCAGTCCAGACATCTTTGTACCCTGTAACATAAATGAATTTCAACAGTAAGAAAAGTAAATATCTAGTAAGTTTGTATACTCTCCAAACTCAACTCCTTGAGGGGGCAGGGGGGGAAAGCATCACATGAAGCTCGCTATGCCACTTGGTATAGAAGTGACACTGATGAGCCCAAAAGACAGCTCAAAACATCCGTAACCTTTTTGCTTTTCATTTCAGGGATTTTCAGACCTAATCCTCATCTGAACATAGTAACTGTGGTGTTCATGGGAACTTTCCTTTCTGAAAAAACAGAAAGGTGTCTTAGTGTGAGTCAGAACCAGGCTTTTATTTGGATGAAACAGCAGTTGATCCAAACACATTTCAAGCCATTGTTACCTGAATTATGATCAAAGAAAGTGCTTTTGCTATTGGAAGCTAAAACAAGGATATGATCTGATTTCAAGACTCAAAAAGAGTGAAATCTTTTGAATAATACTTACCATTTGACTCCTAATGGTGAAAAGTTCCATGTTGTTAGCTGTTCACCCCTCCAGGGTGAAAAAAACCTGAGAATTTTACATTGATCCAGCCTGAAGATCATAAAGGATGTGTTAGTATAAAAAATGTCCCTCCTAAATATCCTCTGGTCCAGAGGCCTCTTTCGCAAAAACAAGTTTGACTTGAGAGGGTCTCTATTCACAAATGTTTATGGCAAGAATAAAGGCAAGACTTCAGTGACACACACATTTTCCTAACAGCCTTGGCTCACATTCTGCAAAAACTATGCCAGTTTTAATTTGCAGTCATCTTCACCACAAATTAGGTTGGATCATGTCATATTAATGGTGGGATAATGAGCTAGGCATGCATGGATCCTCCCCAAAGATAATGTTTAGCTGGAGGAATTCATTGCAGTAGAACAGAAATAATCATCTTATTTGTTACTACCTAAAGCAGAATGCGTATCTGTCTGGATTAGGAGTAGATTGCAGTGTTGTGCTACCCTGAGAAATTAAACCTTTCATGTAGACTTAAAAATTATTATTCTTCCAATTTAGTCTCCATCGGCTATTCTTCATTCTTTTACAGACTGACTCGGAGTCCAATTTCTACACACTCAGGTTAGAAACATTTTTCTCATTCCCAGAGAAACTTCTGAGAATGTAAGAATGTTATTAATATTATCATTATTTTTTTTTTTTCATATGGAGACAACACTTGTAATCTTTTGGGTTTTTTCTTTTCTTCTCAGGACACTTGAGAGGGAGTGACCAAAGTGGTTAGTTATTCTCCCGAGCTGTGAGAGAGACCCAGCTTTAAAGTGTTCTTCAGACACCAATTAGTTCTCTGAGGTCATCATTTATTCCAGGGTTTTCTCATTTTGATTAAAGCATTATGTCTGCTTAAAAATTGTACTTGTAAACAGTTTCAATGCTATGAGTAGGTTTTAGGGTTTTGTTTGTTTAGTTTTGTTGTTTGTTTTTTTTTTTTTTGGGGGGGGTGGTTGTTTTTTNNGGGGGGTCTGTTTTGCTTTGGACAATGCATTTGGACAATGCATTTTTTTCCAGAAAAAAATATCATTTAAATGTGGGGGGAAAAAAAAAAGCCCAGACACTTGTAGATGCAATTGGATACCAACAAGGGAAGCAGAATCAATGTCAGGTATCTTCTCTTTGGCAGTTACTCAGCACATCACAGTCAGATTC
Source organism: Chauna torquata (assembly GCA_013399475.1). Lineage (NCBI taxonomy): Eukaryota > Metazoa > Chordata > Aves > Anseriformes > Anhimidae > Chauna > Chauna torquata. The sequence goes on along the minus strand of VXAL01000824.1, from coordinate 76,542 downwards.
AAACACAACATTGGTAAACCACTTTGGGAAAAGGCCAAAGAACTTGAGCTATAATTCATCTTTAGAATTGCTCAAATCCCTGACTTCAATCAGAGGAGTCAATGATAGTCCAGCATGACACCTTCATTAACCTACTAGCTCCCATGACCTGGTTTCCAAAGTATTTCGTGGTGACACGCCTGACAGTTATCTGGGGTTTCCACCACCACCACACACACATCCAAAAAACCACATTCCTGTACAGATGTAATGGTCTTGCAAATGATGAAAACAAAGAGCTAGTCTGACATAAAACTTTATGCCTGCTGAGGCTCCATGCTATGTAGTAATAATATTTACAAGGCACATGGACTCCATCAGCTGGGCTGCCTCGCTCTGTTAGCCACCACACTGACGTATATACTGCACGGTTGGATGCATGACGTTACCCTGCAGCCCAGGTCTTTGATTTATAGTGTCTGGTAACGTCTCCCTAGTGCTGGAATTGAAATGTCTGTGAGTTTTGGACATTGAAGGAACATTGGTTTTCCTTTGACCTGTAAATGAAGAGATGGCAATCAATCTTTCCAAGGGTTTTTTTTTTTTTTTCCAGTGAAAGATCCGTCTCATCTCCCTCTTTATGTTTCTGGTATCTACCACCCTCAGAGTTTTCCAGAAATAATTGACGCAAAGCCTGACTTTTTCAGACACTGAAAGTGGATTTGAGTACATGCACTCACTTAGATGGCTAAATCAGAATCAACAAGAGGTTATCCACATGTGAATATCGCCATAGTACAGATGAGCTGAACAGAGGGTTGGATTCACTTCATCTGGCTCTTACTTTCTGAGGGTAGACTTGGGAACTTGTGTAGGCTAGAGTCAGTGGAGAAGATCACGCTCTTTAGAGAAAATATCATCTTATCCTGAGTTGGATAGTTTGATGGTTGGACTAGATGATCTTGAAGGCCCTTTCCAACCTTGTGATTCTGTGACTCTGTGGATAGTCAAGAAGGAGGGGATTTTGAGGTGCTTATCTTTTTCCACTAACCATAGAGTAATGTAAATGAAGCATTGGCTTAGACTAGACAGCAAACTTGGAGATATCTACATTGAGGCTTTCCCATCCAAGGCCTTGCATACCATTTACACTTTCTAACAATGTCCCTTAGGATGCATAGAAGCCCTTTGGGATGACACATGCATACACCTCAACACTTCTTCTTGACATGAATCTTATTTAACAAGGAAGAGGATAGCTTCATAAAAGTATGAAATAATCATGCGCTTAAAGGTCTGTATGAAAAAGGAATAAAAAATCCTCCAAGAGCTGTCTCCTACTGACTTTGGCCTCTGATTAACTGTCAGACTTTCCTATTTGCAAATTTCAGGAACACATAATGTAGACACTAAATTTTGATGTATGCATGTAAAAGCATCCTCCATCTGTTACAAAAGACTTCAGAAGACCTCAGCTTCTACAAAAGATCTCAGCTCTAGCCTCAGATGTTTGTCAGCTCAAGTTAAACTTGTCCTACTTCATATTTTCTCTGCTAGCTTCAGAACTTATTTCTCCCTTACATCATATGCTGTCTCTTTAACTTCCTTAAAATAAAAAGTCACTTATACAAATCCTCCCAAACATAGAAAAGTCTCCATTCACTTTCTTTGGAAATTTTCTCATTTGCCTCTGATGTCAGGTGATATTTAAAGAAAGTATATATTTTCTAAAAAAAAAAAAAAAAAAAAAAAAAAAAATTGTATAAAGAAATTAGTGACAGGGTGGTGAAGTAATATTTCCTAACAGGGTCTCTCAATGACTTGAAACTACTGTGCAAGATTATTAATAATACAAATTGGTTTGCTTCTTTGAAGTCTCAGATTCTGAGAGAAGAAGAACTAAACTTACACATCTCTTTTACCTTAGAAGAAAGCTGAATATTATTACTTTTTGTAATTTGGCTTTTAATACTTTTGTGGGTTTTTGTTTGTTTGCTTACACTATTTGTACTTCGCAGCAGTGATTGACATCTTTAGTCAAAGACTTCTGGATGTAGACTTATTCTCTGTTGAACTGTGCTTTCCATTGCTAGGAACGGCTCATTGAGAATTGCACATTGACAACCAATTGCATGATGGAAGATTTAAGCTCTATCATTTAGAAGTTCCAGTTCCTATTCCTAAGTACTAGAAGATGACCTGTTCTATCCATCTCTTTGTCCATCCATATTACACCTAATATTCAAGTTTAATGGAATTCTTTTCAAATAATGATTTTTAAAACTCATTTGCCTCTCATTTCAAACTTCTTTTCTTTTTCAATAGCAGAATTCTTTTCTTTCTCCTATATTTTTATGTCCTTGGTTTTTACTTTATCTGAGGTTTTTGGGTGGGCATTTTAGTTGTTCTATTTTTTCCATATACATACATTATTTATTGCAATATGGTTTTATGACACCCTAAGTACACTTAGGGGAAAATAACTTACAAGGATGATAGTCCCAATCATGACTGCTGAGAAATACCTGAGAAGGGCATGAGCTCAGGCAGCCTGGGATATAGTGCTGTAGCTTATCTGAAAGGCTGCTGTGATATGTCTTTTTTTATTGCTGATATTCTGAAACACATCAAAAAAGTGAATGCTAATTCCCAGTCTAGTGCTTCATGACAAAATTCTGTCCAGGAAAGAAATGTGGTCCAATTCGAAGACCTATGCAAAGACTCTCTCAGGTTTCAGTGGACTTTCAAACTGCCCCCAAAATCTTACCTCAATTTATTGAATAAGGAGGCATTAGTTCTTAAAAATGATGTGAACTGGAAATCTCAGCATGGATTTTCTTAGGAATCTTCTTCTAAATTATCTAGGGCTCAATTAATCCGTCAGGCTCAGCCTGAGGTAAGACATGCTGGATAGTCATGGTACACAGACGTGGTCTCTCCAAGGTCTCTTCTTCTTGCTCTAGGCTTGAGGGACCAGTCAAAAACTGCAAACTATGAAAGCTAGTGTCTCATTTCCTCCCTTAGGGTTGGTCAAAAACTGTTTTTCAGGTGAGTGAAGAGGATAGAACAGATATCTACCACACCTGTCTGTTCCTTGCTTGTATTAAAGAAATATGGAGACTGTTCTCCAAATCTGGTGAATATTTGGGTCAGTTTAGTTAATCTTGCCTTCCAGATAGTTTTCAATAAAGAGCACAGGCTGCTCATGAGAAGGATTTGGAGCCTTTTCCTTCTTCTTTGGAAGGATCCTGAAAGACTTTTCCCATTTCTGCCTGCAGCAATCCATTCCTTTAGGAAGGAATCCTCATTTCCCCCAAGAACCGTAATAACGCACTTACAGATACAGTTGATACCATGAACTAATCACTGCTCCCAAATTGCTTATAATTTAAGTAGATAAGAAAGAGAAATAGGGTGGCAGGGACAGGCACCTGCTCCAAGTCACTTACCAGGACCAGATCCATTATCCAGGTTCCTATGGGCAGGGTTATACATAACCTGGGGAGATTAACTCTTATGGTAAAAGACTAGGAAAAACTGAAGATTCATGCCATATAAAAGCTACTGATTTGGACTATTTATACCAGCTAGAGGGAGTGTTTCATGTCTGTGTGACATAGAAAAAGCTAAATACAGCTAAAAAAATGTGCTTTTTCTGGTGCCACTGACCATGCTTAGGAGGTAGGAAGAGAAAAAGGGGGACACAGAGCATGCTAACCCAAGAGAAGAGACATGGTGTACGACTTCAGGTATACTGCCTTCAACTGATGGTGGATTTCAGCACATAACATACCTTCAAAATCTTCTGCTAAGTGCCTTATCAGAAAGCCATTCATACTGAATTTCAAGTGCGTCTCCAACGTATGATTACTAGATCTTCTCAGCAATACACTTCCAAAATTCTTATTGGTATGTTCTGTGTTTTCTGTATACAACACACACATATATATTTACACAATATTTATGCCATACCTACATATGATTTACTCTACAGTATGCATTGAGAATTTATATATGATGTTCATATTATCTATGTAAATAATCCACTTTGCCAACATCTTCGAAGAGAACTGCACCATTTTGTCTGAAGTATCTCCTCCAGCTCACTTTCCCTCCTCAGGAGAAAGGTCCAAGGAAGACATTTGCAACTGAAAGTAGTTTGTGATGTGGGAAAGGCTAGATGGCCTTCCTAAAAAGGTAGCTTCCTATAGGTACCAAGCCAAAGTATATTATCCCTCACTCAGAAAGATGCTGTGAGACAAAGCTATTACACAGATGTTAAGCACTTTTAAGGGAAGAGCTAGGACACGTTACATCATGGTTGTCATCAGAATTGTTTAACATTTTCTAATTACAAACCATGAATACAACATAAACAGCAGCATCTCTGATAGCATCAGGGAAAGAGGTGCTGGGGTCGGAAAAGCAAGTGTTTATTTTTCTTTTCAGCCCAAAGCTACTGAAATAGGTGGGTTCCTTACCTACTACACCTTGATGTATCCTTACTGAAGGTAATAAGTCAGCTTCTGTTTAGTGTTAATTAGCACAACAAAATTCTTTGCAATCAGCAGGGTCAGATCTGAAAACAGCAATTACCATCTTTCTTGCAAATGAACTGGGACAGGATTTTCCTCTGTTGTAGATCTTCACTGTCAGGTCTGTTTGTCTCATGTAGAATGCATGAGGCAACTCACTCTTGCTTCATGAATTTCCCTTGACTAAGCCTGCTCATAGAATTTTTGCAGGAGGCTGTAACCCCACACCACTATGTAGATGCTGCTTGACAGAGCTCTCCTTGAAGCTGTCTTCCTCAGCTACAGCCCTGTGCTGTACCTTCATCTTATCCTGTTTTCATCCTTAATCACAAAAGCCAGTGCGATTCTGTCTCACCTATAAGTACAAAGGAAGCCTGTGAGATCCTCACCATACTGCAGGATCCAGGGCTCATGGCTCCTCAGTGGATGCAGATCAGGACAATGAAGCTGCTTCAGTTTTGACCATGTAGGGAACAGATTGCCCAGGGAGGATGTCCAATCTCATGTAAAACGTAGCTGGGCACAGTCCTGAGCACCCCGATCTTATTTGGCTCTGTTCTGAGCCAGGGACTGGGCTGGATGATCTCCATAAGTCCTTCCAAAAAAAATATTATTTTAAATTATTTATTTATTATTATTTATTTATTTTTAAATTATTATTTTAAAGTCCTTCTCTCTGATTTGGCCAAGAGACCTCTTCTGAATCTCTGACAGCCAGATGTCTGATGTGTGTTTGTGTGGTTTTGCTTGATGCTGCAGTGGGCATAATTGCAGGTGCAGTGCTTGTACGTATGGGTGCCATTTCAGGTTTGTGGAGATCTCCCTTCTTTTCCTGTTAATCACACTTGAACGAGCTAAGGAAAGTCCAAAGGCCAAATCTTTAACTGGCATAAGCTGTTATGGCTTTAGTGACTTCAACAGAGCTTTGCTAGTTTGCAGCAGCTGGAGACATGGCCCCTGTCAACAGAATTTTTCATAGAGATCTGGTACTTAATGCTAGCCATTTGAAAACGGAGTGTGTGCATTTTGGGTAGTTTGGTTACAATGATGAAATATATTTTTTTTTTAATATACACTTTAAATGTGCTGATAATTTTTTTACTTTTCTTTAAAAACAAGACAGAAAAAATTAATAGTAAGTGGAAATCCATTTTGCTGTGTAATAGTAATACACCGTATATTATTACTATCCTGCTGTTCCATGGGGAAAGTAAAAGCCAATAAAAGGGATTATAAAGCAACATGCATTTTCAATTAGGGCCTACAGTGCTGCTCAAAGCAAGCCTTGCCAAACATCTAGCTGATGGGACACAGCTCACAGCAAGCTCTGGACACACAGAGCAGAAGGGGAGAGAGGAGGGGATGTGGCGAAGCACATGGTGAGAGCTCCTCCTGACCATCCATGCAGGTAGCCAGGGACTAGGAGGGCAGAGCAAGGGAAGAGAGGGGCTGTGACTCCCATGTCTTATGGTCAAAGGTCTTATGGTCTTATGGTCTTATGGGAAAGCAATGGAAGGGAAGGAGGGCTGAGACAGATTACTTCTCACAGAGCAAAAAGGCAGACAGGGGCCATCTGTGTCATGTTACATCTCCTGGCCCTGACCAGAGGCCGTGCAATTAGAAGACACTCCTTCTTCAGGGCAGGCTGGAGCTATCTGTAAATAAACCAATGCATGCACATGCATACTCACAGTCATTGTTTCTAATCTCTTATAGATATGAAAGCACATATTACATACACTATGCACACGCATTATTATGCTGTAGTGTATATTTATATATGCAATACATGCTTGTACACGCATGCAAACACATTATATAGTATAAGTGTATACATGTGTCTCCTTGCCTCTCAATCTAGACACAGAACCTTTAATTATGTAGAGTTCAAGGAATTTGTAAAGTTAAAATATATATACTTATGTGATGCCAGGCATGGAATGAGCAAAACAGGAAAAGGGAGTCGGATTTAGGAGGTGGGAGAATAAGAAAGAGAGAGCAGTGCTTACAAATAGACAAGCCATTGGAGATGTTGTCTCTGAGAAATTATCTGTTCTCCTAATACACCCACTTTCCAATTAAGTAAAAGTAAATCTTACTTTTTCCTCTAGGAATGGTGATCCATTCTTGCTGCTATCTGGGACAGGATTTGACAGCTTACATCAGGAATGGGCGTGAAGTTGCCCAGATGTGTCTGTTGAAGGAACCATTTTCCTGGTGATGACAGAAGTCTGGCAAGATGCCTGATAAAAATCTGAGGCTTTTTTTTTTTTTTTCCTACTTTCAAAACAAAAAATGGGGAAAAGAGAAACTTACATGTATTGACCACACATATATTAGAAAGCCCTCTTTTATTTTTTTTCTTTCAGGTAGAAACACTGAGATCTTCAGAAAAGACAGGAAATCTTAATGCTGCCCTCCCTAGGGTCTCATCCATCAATCAAGTCTTTCCGTTGGCCCTAGAATATTCAGTCTCTCTCTCTCTTCCTTAATTTGCTGTATCTTGTACAGGAACCCAAGGCCATGTTTAATATGTTTGTTTTTAACACTGACAACATAAAGGTCAACATTTAAGTTAGGTTACGTAATCAGATCAGTCCCCAGTGGCTAACCACAGAGCAAAATAATTCCCATTTAATTGTCCTCTTCTCCCACCCCCATCCTTCTGAACAGCAGAGTCCTATTATTTTTTCCTTCCCTCTGCCTTGGAATTACTTCAGGGCTGATCTCAGGTTTGTATGTGACTAGAATCAAATTTTCTAAAACACTTAAACAAGACTTCCTTCATGAAAGACTGAGACACATGGGAAGGAAGAAAAATTTTTTCTTTTTTTTTTAATACTATTGCAATGCAAAAAGATGCAGAGGGATTCTCAGCAGGAATTACACATACTGGCCTATTTTACATTTTTTATGCAGCAAATATTCCTCACGAGTATTGGCTTTCCATATTGAAATCCTTGGGGGTCTGGAGTACCAAAAAGTGACTGAAATCCCCGGTTTTGTGTGAAAGAGATAGGAATACATGTAAACTCAGAGTTTAGTTTCATATAATTAGAAACATTTCTGATTTGAATTGAATTGAACTGAATTACTGCCACATGTAGGGTAGAGTCTGGAAAGTGACAGGCTGGATATTACTGTGAAGAAGAAGGACCTGGGGTAGAGGTGAGTGCCAAGTTGAACATGAATAAACCAGAGTGCCACAAGTTCACTCTCATTGTAGAAGAGACAAATCACACAATAACGTAGCACACTGGAAAGCACATGCCCGGTCAAAAAAAAGATGCAATTATTCTCTACTCAGTGTTGTTGAGGCTAAATCTGGAGTACTGCACTCAGTTTTATGGCCACAGTTTAGGATGGGTTTGGAGAGTTTGGAAGGATGTATTAAAGGGTTAGCAATATAACATCAGGCATTAAGCACATCCTATGTAAAGACACCAATGAGGTTGGGCTTTTGTGTTGGATGAAGTGGAGACTAAGGAAGTGAATAACTTCCTATAACTATTTGAGGGTAGCTAGGGAAAAAAAAAAAAAAAAAAGACACATCAAAACTCTTCTGAATTGTACTACGTGACACAAGGGGCAATGGTTGTGGTTTGGGAGGGTCAGGCTGATAATTAAGAAAAAAAATCATTTCAATGTAGTGTAACATTGAAGCAGTTTATCCAGAGCTGTGGCATAAGTCTCCTTGGAGGTTTGCAAGGGCTACGGCTGGCCATAGTCCTGCTCCAGTTGGGATTTTGGACTAGGAGGTCTCTGGCTGTCTCTTCCAATCAGCTTTTCCACGAGTCTTTGATTCTAACAGCATCAGAATTTTCAGAAATCACCTTCCCCAGAAGCACAGGTTTTTAACCTTCCTAAGGGCCTACTGAAATCCTGAATGTGGTAGAAGAAACAGGATAGTTTATTTATTTCTGTTAACTTACACCATGGCCTACAATGGTTTTGTTTTCACTAAATAATTGAAGATTTGTATTTCATTATGTGCAGTTAGACAAAATCCCACCACCAATGCCCAGCTACCAGGATGTGATAGCAGGGAGAAGTCATATCAAGAGGCCTCAATGCTAAGCAATGTCTCTGGGAGCCTCTGGCCACTTTTGACTATCCAATCCAAAGGTTCAGCCACTCAAGCTGAGTCAGCTGGGGAAATCTTTGGAACAGGTCCTGTGCGAAGCTAGAGCATGCACCCCTAGATCTGTAATAAAGGTATTAATCGTTGTGTCAGCCAGAACTCTGTGTGTAAGTACACACTGTTATGCCTCTGAAGAGGGATGGAAATCAACAGTTCTGAGTAGCGATAATGTTTCCTTATTCAAATATATAAAATAAATCACACAGAATATCCTCAGATAAGTTGAATATTTTATCTTCAGATATCAGTTCATTAAAACTATCTTTGATAGCTGAGCTGTTACTTGTAAACTGAGATCATAACGAGAGAACATCTTGATTCAACAGGGTACTTAAGCAAAAAATGAGTTGTCTGGATCCTATGATCCCTAAGTTTGCTGATATCATTGAAGTCAGGACTTTCTTCTTAAACTTAGGTTCCTTGTGCCATGTGGGGTTGCTAGATGAGACACAAGGTCCTGTGGGAGACCCATGCCCTTTTGGAGTTGGCATCCAAAATAGCACTGGATATTTATCTTTGAGCAATTGAACTGAACTGAACTGAACTTCATGTACAAAGGTAGACACCCACATGTAGACTTATGTGTCTGGAGCTGAATGCCACCTAACACACTTTATTGAGATGGGATCTAGAGTTCAAAAATAATTGTAATTCAGAAATAGTTGCTTTTTGTGTTTTCAGTCCAGAATATTGTCCCTGGTTGGGAAATGTTTTGAAAGAGGTCATAGTAGAGGACTATTACAGTGACAAACAAACTCTTGCCTTTGTGTTCATGAACTATGAAAATACAAAACTGTTCAAGAGCTATAAAACCATGACAAACTGTCAGAAGGTGACCTTGGAGTTTTACTCCAAATTTCTGCTTGTAGTCTTTGTTTTAGGATTAAGGTGCCGCATGGTTTTAGGAAAGACATTCAATAGCAAGGGACATATCAGTATTGACTGTAGAAATGTATCATGTGGCGTCATGCCCTGAGTGGATATCTGAAAGAAACAAGCATTCTGCTTTCTGTATTTTGGATACACTTTCCCAGAAATAGTTTATCATGGTCCACTGTTAGAAGCAGGGCAGAGGATTATACAGGATAACTATTCCCATCCTTATACTTTATTACACAAAATTAATTATTTTAATAATNTACACAAAATCAGGTATTTCATTTAATTAGGAAGGAATAAGGAAGGAAGTAGCATGGCCCAGTTATTGGAGGAGGACACTGGAAAGCTCAGAAGCTGGTATTTATATCTCAGTCTGCCCTGAGTGGTATAAATTAAATTATTTCTATTAAGTACCCAAATCTCATCATCTTTAAAATCTAGAGATTTTCTCTTAGTAAAGAGAATCAAGTATGTAAAGAAATGACGGGTCTGAAATTCAGCACACTGTAGCTTATGGCATCTTTGTGTGAATGTCTGCAAGCAGCTCTCCAGGTGGCTATACTGGAATTTTATCAACGTATTTAATGCGTACAGCAAAAGTTACTGCATTTTATGAGCTTATTCTTATATGAAATTCAAACAAGAAGATGTGAGAGCTGTTGAGGAGTAAAAGTCTCTGTGGATGGGTTGTACCCTCTTCAGCTGTGAGGCATGTAAGACTGGATTTCATCTATTATTCTCCACTACAGAACATGCTGCTTTATCACAAATGGTGTGGAGAGAAACATTTGTTGACTAGCAATAAATTGAACACAAAGAGGTGCATTCAGCAGCCCATTCCAGTAATACCATAACAGGACTGGAGGATACAGAGAAGGATTAAGCGTTCTGAGAGAGAAACATAAAACAATATGAAACACATAGAATAACAATGCAAAGAAAAGGGAAAAAAAAAAAAAAAGAAGAAACAACATTTCAGACCATGCACAGAATAATTCAAAGCAAATGTGAAGCCGTTCTCTTCAGCAAGGCAACCACAGTAGGTCACACGAGTGCTTGTGCTTTTTTCTTTTTTGTTTCTTTTTAATACATAACATTAAGCCAGTGGTCCTGGGCAGCATTAATCGGAAATATCTCTTGAATGACTGTGCTTGCCAACTGGCTGTTTTGTATTTATTTTGTAATTATTCTGATTATTTGATATATGTATTCTGTGCTTTTTTCCCCCTACCAGGAAAATAGAAGCATCAGCTCCCCATACGTTTCTCATATTTGCGATCAAATGCATTCATGGAAAATATGGTTTGCTGAATCGCTGTGGGCAGGACTCTTACATACTTTTCCAATGCCGGATGTTTGGAGAAAGGTTTTAAGTATACACTCAAGCCTCTACTTTTTTGTGAATAAACCATACCCTGGCTACAGAGACACCTGACTGGCCCTAAGCAGTCCAGCTCAGCTTTGGCGAGTCCTGTTAGCTCAGATTATAGATCAACAGGCTCTGTAATCCATTGCAAGTTGGTATTTTACTGCAGAAAGAAGCAATTCTGTCTCACCCCAACAACAGCAGCTCCTGCTGTCTTATGCCAGTCCAAACATCCAAACATTTATGTATCTGTGAGGTGGAATGAGAGAAGAGGCTGAAACTAACCCCAAATAATAATAAGAATAATAATTAAAACAAACAAACAAACAAACACAAACAGAATTAACCTAGACTGGCTCCCTGATCTGGCATGGGGTACTGCCACACAAGTATTTGCATTGGATTTGGCTCATGAATTTAGAAGATACAGGAAACTATGGCCAAGACTGCTCTGGGCATACATTGTCTTACATGATGTTATTCCTGAGCTGACAGACCCTCCCAGGACCATACGGACATCAGTGTAAGGACACACGATCTGAATAAGGACAAATTCGTTTCTGTCCAGACTGCTTGGACATTACTCACGGTAGTCAAACCCAACATTATCTCTGATACTGCAGAGCCTGCTCCAGCTTTGTGGCCTCTTTAGTGCAAGATCTGCACCTAAAGCATTATAATTTTGGGTTCTCCCCAGTTGGACTCAAAGAAAACCACTCTCAAAAGGGACCGTTTTTCATAGAATCATCATAGAATCATAGAATAGCTTGAGTTGGAAGGGACCTTAAAGACCATCCAGTTCTAACCCCTCTGCCATGGACAGGGATGCCACCCACTATATCAGGTTGCCCAGGGCCCTATCCAACCTGGCCTTGAACACCTCCAGGGATGGGGCATCCACAACTTCTCTGTCCCAGTGCCTCACCACCCTCTGAGTGAAGAATTTCTTCCTTATATCTAACCCAAATCTGCCCTCTTTCAGTTTACAGTCATTACCCCTTGTCCTATCACTATACTCCCTGATAAAGAGTTCCTCTCCAGTTTTCTTGTAGGCCCCCTTTAGGTACTGGAAGGCTGTTCTAAGGTCTCCCCTAGCCTTCTTTTCTCCAGGCTGAACATTCCCAGCTCTCTCACCCTGTCTTCATAGGAGAGGTGCTCCAGCCCTCTGATCGTCTTTGTGACCCTCCTCTGGACCCACTCGAGCAGGTCCTCATCTTTCTGGTGCTGGGGGCCTCAGACCTGGTTGCAGGACTCCAAGTGGGGTGTCACAAGGGCAGAACAGAGGGGGACAATCACCTGCCTCGCCCTGCTGCCCGCGCCTCTGTTGATGCAGCCCAGGATGCAGCTGGCCTTCTGGGCTGCAAGCACACACTGCTGGCTTGTGTCGAGCTTCTCGTCCACCAGAACCCCCAAGTCCTTCTCCACAGGGCTGCTCTCAAGGAGTTCTTCTCCCAGTCTGTACTCATGTCTGGGATAGCCCTGACCCAGGTGCAGCACCTTGCATGTGGACTTGTTGAACCTCATTAGGTTCATGTGGGCCCACTTCTGAAGCCTGTCCAGGTCCCTTTGGATGGCACCCCTCCCTTCTATTGTACCAACTGCTCCACTCAGCTTGGTGTCATCTGCAAAATTCCTGAGGGTGCACTCAATCCCACTGTCTATGTCATTCATGGTTTTTTTTGTCTACATCTCTTCATCTGTTTAATTTTCTCTCAGCTATCTTCAAGGTTCATAGCAAGAAAATGCACAGCTCAGCCTTAAGATATTCAAGGCCCAAGTCTGATCTAGAGAGAAGGAAGATCGTGATAAGAATCACCTAATGGAGGCAAACTGATCATTTCATGACACGCAGCGTCAACTCAAGCTTCAAGGTATTTCCTTTTGATTTGCTTGCACTCCAGACTGGCAAAAGGGTCTTTTTTCTTACTAGGACAACATGGAAACTGGTTTAAAATACACCAATAGAAGCTTAATTCTCCTTGATATCAAGTGGGAGGAGAAAAGAATGCTTTCTGTATATCATGTTATATCAAAAGTAGCCCAGAGTCAAACATGCAAGGAATATAATTATTTCACTTTGAATTCAGTGGCTTCAGTAAATACAAGACAGAAAGCTTATAAAGCATGGTAACATCATGCAAAGTCAGAAATATAAGCCCTAGCTAATAGGCATAAAGAATGAAAACACAGAAGCAGAAAGAGAAAGATGACAAACCAAGAAAACATAACTGGGATATTTTCTCTACTTTTTTCCCCCCTCTCTCTCTTTGCGGATCTGTTTGTTGCCTCACTGGATATTTCCAATGATACTCAGCCTACTGAGCAAGTATTTTTTGGGATTCACTTCAAAGCAAATAGAGCACTACATAGGAAAGAAAAGGAGGACATTCAGATATGATGCCTCTAGCTAGGGCTCGAGTCCACAGAATCAGGTCAGAAGCTGTTCCAGCTGAAAACTCCCCTTCTTTGCCTTTGCTGCATGCTTCCTATCTTTCTTATTCCCTTTGTTGATACCAGTTAAAGGTTATTTTGATACTCCACTTGCTACATCATAGCTCAGGACAGGGTCATACGACACCATCCCTTCCCCTGTCATCTCTCTCCCCCTCCCTCCACTTCGGACTGTTGTGGTCTCCTCTGCGTTGCTGTGTGAAAACCAACAAAAACACTGAATGCTTTGATTCTCTCTCAGCCGTAACTATGATGTTTCCAAAATGAAAGGAGCAGCAAAGAAAGGGGATGAAACTAGGAGACAGGCAGAATTGTAATTCTTACGGCTTGCTTTTATTTTCTTCTGTTGGAAAGGAGAGTTAAGTGAAACAGAGGAAGAAACCCAAAGAAAAAGCAGAGACAGTAAACAGCAAAATGTTCATAGTGGGTCATCCATAATCAAGTTTTCCTGGAGCATACACAAACACATACACACACCCTCACTGCCTTCTCAAGCAAAAACCCAGTGAAAACATGAAGACGTATTGTTTCTCTTGTTCAGGAAGAAGGAGGGAAAGCTTATTTATGTTTTGCTATATAAAATTTTATCTGTCCCTTGCATGTATTTTCTGCCAGGGTAAAGGTCCTAGCATTTTTGACCTCTTTGAAGGAGGTAGGTCCCAAGCCATGATACAACCACACAACAAATAACGATTCTTTCTAAGAAGAATCTTTAGAGAGAGGTTAACAAAACATGCTGGGCACCAGAAAGAGTGGATATTTTTTAAAATAAGTAAAACATACAGCAAGAGTATGAAAAATTTTAGCTAAAAGATCCATAACAAATAAATTACACACATAAATATATGCATGTATTAGAAGTATAGGAAATAAGAAGATGGCACTGATAAAGTTTCTCAAGTTGTCAGGAAGGTTAATTGGAAGAACCAGGACTAGGAACTTGGTCTGTTCATTTGCAGCTCCCAGCTGATTTTTACACAATCATTGCAAAAATGGGGAAATTTGAAGCACTTGATTGTGAGAAGGTTCAAGCTTTTAAATTTCTTTCCAGATATTTGTCATTTTTTTGTAAGGTACTGAGCCAAAATAATGGCTCAAACAGGGCTCAGAGGACTGATGTTTAAAAAACACTTTTTTTTTTTTTTCCCACCATTTGTAATTACAAGGTCTATACAAACATGTAGATGTCAAAATTCCTTAATTGAGAACACCTTAGAGTTTCTGTATGAAATTTTCCTCATTTCTATTATTCATCTCTGCTTCTCCCTCTCCCTCTTCTGTGCATGCACATGCATATAGACTGATTGCATTAGTTTGATGCACATTCTTGATGACTTTGTTTTCAAGAGCAGTCTTACACCCTTCCCCAGAACTTCAGGCAACTTTCTAATTGTTCATGAGCATTAAAAAAAGAAAGATTTTCAAACTTTGCCAAGAAAAATATTTATGGGGACACAGGATTTCTTCAACTGTCTTTTTCTGAAAACAAAACATGATTTCTTAGTTGCTGGCTAATTCATTGTCTTGGAAAGTCCTGATGCCAACCATGGTGGAAGCAGGGATGGGGACACCATGTCACCTTTTATGCCGTTGTTAAGGACCACTTCTGTGCCTCAGGTACCATTTTAGATTTCAACTGGCCCGCATCTCTCTGTTGTTGTCTTCGCTTGCTGTTCACAGAGTTGGGAACAGCAAACAGGAGCCTGTGATTTTGTCCTTCTCTCCTTCATGGAGCCAGCAGGCAGCAAGCGGATTTGTCTTAAGTATTAGAAAACAGGAATGCAGTTCACATCATCCTGTGTACTTCGTGGTGCAATATAGTAGCATCCACAAACAGAACCTCACAAGTTCACTTACAACAAGCATCCCAGAGCCAGGACACCTGTCTGAGCTTACCTGGATTTGTGGGAGCCTGGAAAACCAAGCTGGAAATTTCATGGGAACAAAATCTCATTGAATTTCAAGTAGTATCTCTTCTCAGTTAAGAGAGGAACACTGACAAGACTATTCTGCATCCTTGTCAGCATTTCTTTCTGTATTTAGTCTCACTCCAAGCAAGAACTTGTTAGAACACTTCATCAAGATACAATGTCTTCACCAAATTTAAAATGAATAAATAAAACATATTTTTGTAGGTAAGAAATGAAGTTGCTGGTGATCTGTGTTTTTTTTTTTTCCCTAACCTTTTTTTCTTTTTTTCTTTCTTTCTTTCTTTCTTTCTTTTTTTCTTTCTTTTTTTCTTTTTTTTTTTTTTTCTTTCTTTTTTTTCTTTTTTTTTTTTTTTTTTTCTTTCTTTTTTTTTTTTTTTTTTTTTTTTTTTTTTCTGTTTCAACCAATCTGGGTAAAAATATATATGTATGTATGTATACACACAGTCATGTAGTAAGGCATTCAAAGGGGACTCATTGGAAGTCCTATAAAATTAATCTCCTTAATCTTCTTTTCTAGTCAATGACAAGTTATAAACTCCTAAGGGGGATTCAGACACTAAACTAATTTGCCTTCCTTTCCTACTACATGATCTGGAGGAACCTGACCCTTTCATTATAGCAAGAAACTACAGAGACTGGTTACCTATTTAAATTCTTACAGCTTAGTAGTATTAATTATTCTGTCATCACTTGCACACGTAGGTTTCAAAATTATCACCAATTATCATCAGTACCTTTTGAAAACTTCTGCACTTTTTGAAACTTCCTTGGTTTGCTTTTATATTACTACTGTGGTCTAAAGTTTTATTTTGATTCAGGTAAATTCACAGTAAATGGGACAGGGGGCCTACAAAGAGCACCCACCCACACACACACCCCGCCGTGCTTTATCCTAGGCTAGCTTGGAGATGGTGACTTTGTAACCAGCTTTCAATCCCCTCTTCTATTTCTGCTGCATTCAATTCTTAATTGACTGAAGCACGCGCTAAAATGGTTGCTAAGTTATTTCTTGTGTAACAAGAGCTTGATACAAAAAAAAAAAATCCCATTATTTGTCTGGGTAAATCTCCTTGGTCTTTGTTTCTTGCTTTGTAGTTCAGGGCATAGCTTCTCTTGTCCACCAAACACTGAGGAGTCTTGCTTATATTGAGGTAACAGAAAAAGCCATAGGTATGTAATCCGTCAACCTGAGAAGTTACAACGTCTCCATTTGTGGCTTGCAACAAGCTTCCACGCAACTTATGCTGCCTCATACACTTCCTAGAACGAGTTTCCCAGATTAAGTGTGGTCAGTCTGTCTACAAACACATACGTCCAGCTTTGTTCTGAAGCATTCCCTGCAAAAAAAATGGCCTTTGAATTTGCAGGCTCCTTCTCTGACCTCTGAAACAGTTTATCACGGCAAGGCAATGTGCTGTGCTGAGGGTGTTGCTATTTAAAACTGTTCTGAGCTAAAAGCAGTCAAGGGAAACAAGAGAGAGAAGGCAAAAAAAAAAAAAAAAAAAAGGAAGGAGGCTTGTAAGTAGATGTTGTAGTCTGTTTCCACGACACGTGAAGTGTGTGGCATGTGTTATAAATACCATGACCTGGTACCACAGTGACAATTGCACTTCTGGAGCAGTGGAAATAGTAGCTCAAATCAACATTGTAAGTGGAGATTAGGGGACTGTGACAATTTTCTTTGGCTAACTCCTTACCCTCAGCTTTTCAGCAGACCTGGTGGGCTTTAAATATACGTTATGGTTCCCATGACCTGCAGATAACCCAAAAGGAGGCGTCAGCATGTCAGGGCACAGATAGGGGAATATTTGATTTTCTAAAAGGACGCCGAAGAGATCTGTGGGGCAACTCAGGGAACCACTCTTTCACAATAACCCCTAACACTCCCTAAAAGAGAGGGAGAATACTGAAACATGAATCAGGGCTGATGGTCTCATCTCGGAGAGGGGGGGGGGTTATATCAATAGCATAAAAAGTATATTAATTACCCATGACAGAGGAGAGGTGCATATTGCTTATTGTGTGAAACTAAGTGCATTGATTTCACTTGGCACATAGCAGATCTGAAAGCCCTTGAACTGTTCCAAAAGAGAAGTTTAAACAAGGGTGCTATAGCCTGAGAGTTGCAAGTTGAGGACTTGCTCTGCAGACAGGCGGAAAACTGCTTCTGTTTTACTCACCTGAGAAGAAGTTGATGATCCTTCAGTATTCAAGTGTCTGCACATGCTGCTGGCATCATTCTTTTGTGGACCAATGTTTATACCAACTGAAAGGCTGTGCCCTGGCTAACCCTAGGAGACATTTCATTTCAGATTAGACCTTTGATTTAAAGTCCAAAAGAGGGTAAAATCTTGCGTAGTCCAATGTTTTCTTCTGAGCGGGGTGGTGACAGAGCTACAGATGTGAAAAGTGTGTCTGTGTGACATTTGTGAAATTACAGGATTCTACTAAGGCTGTGGTTTCCATTTTGTCCTACAGCCTAAAAGTAAGGTCACAGTGAGAGTGGGGTTTCCTAATTTTCCCACAGAGATCTAGACTTCTCTCAGATCAATTTCTTCTCTCAAGATCAAATTCCCTCAGTAGCTTTATGTAATGAAGACTTCTTCAGCTGAACTATTGAGCCAAGGTACCCTTTATGCTGAATTAAGAGAAATGGGGACACTTTTGAGGAACTCATTTCATCTGACTAGTTTGAGATACCTGCTATAGGATGAGAAGAATTACTCTGTAGACTCTGCTGACTATAACAGGCATATCTCCATTGGCTACAGGAAAGAAATGTGGGCAACTGGTCCACGTGGAGATATCTACAATGAATTAGTTGAACCCTCCTCTTTCTCTCAATACATTTAGTTATTTAGACATACGATGTAAGAGATTCTTTATTGATCATTTTAGAAATGGGTCTCAGATCCCTGTTCAGGTACTTGTATGTGTCTGTCTCTCTCTTCTCCAGGTGTCTGAGCTCACATAATAGTCGAGGGCTACCTAGGGCTTGGTTCAGTTGGCTCAGCATAGGCAGCTGATTCTCCTTCAGTAGGGTAGGGCATCCCATGAGGTCTCCAGCTGCTGCTTCAGAAGGTGCATCTTCTATAGCAGCCATGTCACAACCTGTGGTATAACTATATAAACGTCTGTACTTCATCACCTCAAATGGCACCAGCTGTTGATGTTCTAGACTGAACCCCATTACCTGCAAGCTCTGATGTAGACATAGACATCCAATGCAGAAGTAGAAACCTCCTACACCTGGATATCTAAATTAAGCTGTCTTCATATGTAGTTTGAATCCAGTCGCATAACATTAGGCAAAAGGGTTTCCATCCTAATTCATACCCAGACAACAAAAAAAAGGTGCCCATAAAAATAATCTAGCAACCGTTAAGATGCCCCAGTGTATTGAAGACATCTGCAAAGAAATGACAGATATAACATAGGACAAATAAAGAAGTGTAGATTTGGAAGACCAGGTGAATCATAGGTGAGATAACTAGGCTTTCTCAAAAGCTAAGGGTTAACCATCAGAGTCACCTCACAGGAACGTAGAATTTTGTTAGATCTGGTATTTCCATCTGTTCTGGCTCTTTTTCTGATGAACATCATGGAGTCAAAGGCACTAAAATGCAGGGAGTTTCCTCAGAAATGACAGAACATGGAGGGACCTTATAGGTAAAAAGGTTCACGAAAACTAATCTCTTCAAGGCACAGCTGGACCTTACTCCCATTGACAGCAGTAAAAAGCAAGGGCTGTGTATATCTCAAGACTAACACCTAGAAGGAAGGAATTTTGCTTGCACCTCCCAAGTGTCTTGCCTGGAGCTACGATTGGCCATGCTCAAGCAACATACTTATTCCTTTGGCATAAAATCCCCTCCACCTGCATTTGCTTTAAACTCTGCTTCATTTTGCCTTATTACCGGCTTAATAAAAATAATATTAATGTCTTCATTTCATTCTGTAAGGTTTGGGATTATTAGACTGGCAGCCAACCAAGGTCTTTGCTGTAAATTACGATGAAAAGGTTACGTGCAAATGATATCTTGCTCCTTGGGTTACAAGTAAAAGGAGTTTTCATAGGCATACAAGGGAAATAAGTGTGTTTTTTTAAATAAAAGAGGTTAACTAAAGTGNCCAGTGGTTGTGATGACTCTTGTGGTTTTTTTGTACAGGCTCCCATACCTAGTGTTTTATTTCCTGAACTCCCAGTGAGTCATGTGATTGTGCAAGACTCTCAAAACTGTTTGTTTGGTTTGTTGTTGTTGTTGTTTCTCCAGAGATTGAACTTCTTCCTTGCAGAAGTAAAGAAACACTAGAAAAAGTGGTTTTCTAAAGGCTCTAAAATCGAAAGTCAAATAAAACAGATGCTATTTTTGCTAGTGATTTTATAATTTTTCAATTGATCTTTAGATTTTTTAGCCATTGGACTCATTTTGAAAAGCAGGGGACTGCAAAACAAGGTCAATGTTAACTAATTACTGAAGTCCAGCTACACAAAGACAGGTGTACCTGACCTCCCACAGGGTCTGAGGCTGCTGCTGCAGCTCCCAGGTAATGACATAATGCAATTCTGTCTTCAAGATGGTGATACCTAAGCAAATAAAAGTCCTCTACCTATGCGTATGAATTAAAATGTTCAAACTTTCTGTGTTTTTCTGAATGCTTAGGTGAAAGCTCCCCAGACCAGGAGGCTTCTCAGAGAGCTGGATTCTTATGGTTACAAACCTAAGGACTTCCAAAATAAGCAGGGGGACAGCTATAAGTCCTCTAGGCTGAAGCAGTGCTATATGGAACCTATATTTTACTTAAATTCCAATTCAGATAATATGGATCTTTCCATAAATGTCAATTAAGTAACTTTTTTTTTTTTTTTTAAGTAACCTATCTTCTGTAAAGCAGCTCTGCTTTCGTGAATGTGATGTGGAGTGTCCTTCCTTGGAGATATTTGAAAGCCATCTGGACACAATCCTGGGTAATCTGCTCTAGGGGACCCTGCTTGAGCAGGGAGGTTGGACCAGATGATCTCCAGAGGTCCCTTTCAACGTCAACCATTCTGTGATTCTGTGAAATGAGCAGCATCAGTACAAGAAGTTAGGACTTGTCCATTTTTGATGCTGCCTTCTATATGAGTTTAATCAAGATACCTAATGTACGCTCCAGAAGTAGTTTTCATAGTGTAGCTTTTTGCTTTTCTTAGCATGGAGACCTGTGTAACAGACGCTGTGAGCCTATGCTGAAGGGCTCTGCATAAACCTGAATAAACACCATCTCACTAATCACATTTGTTAAAACTGGACCCAGAAGGGCAGGAGACAATAAATATCTGGTCCAAGTGACACTGGGGTACTGGGACAGAGACAGCGCATCAAACACTCTATGTTCCTGATGTCAGCTGAGCAAATGCTTTTGGATCAGGTGCCCATTTCTCACAACAAAACGAAACAAAAACCTCCACTAGGAACTGGTCATATCAAACCATTCTGCATTTTTTTGCTGTCAATGTTCTGCCTGGTGAGGTTTCTGACCTCTGAATTTCACGCTTTCATTTCCAATACTAATGACCCTGACTTGAACAACTGGATTTTTGGTCTAATAATAACTGGGTTAGTGACACTTGAATTATCAAGAAAAATCGTCCCATTGCCATTGACTCTTGCACTCAATTTAATAACATGGGACTCAGCCTTTGGTACTCTGAGCAATGAACTCTCTCCTTACACACTGTTAGTGTGTTACAGGTCTATGTGCTGACATATCAGCCAGATAAGTTATATGTTCTGCTTTAAGATCATTATCTTGGGCTGCATTAGTGTTTCCTTTTAGATATGGGCATCACTATGGCTGTTAAAAAGTTTGCTTTGCTTTACTTTACTTTAGCATCATGTTTTAGCATCTTGTTTAAGATTACATACTGAAAAGTATTGAGTCTTGATTCTTCAGAAAGGATCAAGATCTGCCCATGGCTGGTTTAAATTACTGGTGTCTTGTGTTACTGATTTCAATGAGGGTAAAACTAGGGTATTGGAAACTAAATCTATTCGCCTTCCCGCAATTCACCTCCTGAAGAAAGTTATAGCAGCAGGCTAAAGAGGTTATAAAAGCTTTTGAAAGAACCTCAAGTATAAATCCATTGAAGTGTAAAAGCTGCAATTCACTGAATGAGAACCAGAGCACCTCCCTTCATTTTCAGAAGGTAGCTGTCTGAAGAAACCTTCTGAAGTGGTCAGGTTCTTCTCAGGAGTTAATTAGTACATTTTCTAACTTCTGTTTGCAATAAATGTGTGTTCCTCGGCTGCTGCCCTCTCATTACCAATTTGGGTTTAAGGAAAATTTTAAAAAAAAAAAAAATCCTTTGATTCAATTTCTTTTTTAAAAGGCTTTCTTAAACATCATTATTTGTTGTTTATTTTACTAGGATTGGAAGGGGCAATTGTGGTCACACATCTGACTGCAGGCATAACTCAGACTAGAGAATCATCTCCTGCGATTACTGGATCCTGCTCAAATGCCTGCAATCCAGACTGGAGAAAATCTTTTATAGTTTCTGACTCTCTTGATCCTGCTGAAAAGCTGTGATCTTATCTGACTACGGCTGCTGGCTTCAATTGTGCTATCACTTAGGATCACTGGGAATACATTTGCAAAAAAACTGTTTTGCAAGTTTTACAGTGCTTTCTACTCAGGACCAAATCAAGCACCTTCTAAGAATTTTATCCCTTAGTTCCTTAAATCACTTAAGTTCTCACTTGAGTAAGCCCTGGGATTGAGGCAAAATGGACAGCTGAGACTGTCTTACTAATATCCATACAGTAGGGAGCAGATGGACAAGCTTTAAGCACCCTAGGTTGTTCTATGTGGAGTTACTTTGACCTTAGCAAGTAACTCAATGGCTTTTCTAACATCAGCTGTCTGGAACTGAGGATGAGTACTCCATTTTCTAGCTGACACTTATTTGAGAGACTTAAATGGTCTTAACTCCTGAAATAATGTACCCAAAGTAGAAGGTTAGCTCAATAGGGTTTGAAAAGGGATTTTCTAACCATGGACAATCCTGTTCAATTGAAAATTACCTTTTGTTGTTGTTGTTGTTGTTTGTTTGTTTGATGGTTTTTTTTTTTTTTTTAGTTTTGCCCCTTCACTGTAANCAGCTGAGACTGTCTTACAAATATCCATACAGTAGGGAGCAGATGGACAAGCTTTAAGCACCCTAGGTTGTTCTATGTGGAGTTACTTTGACCTTAGCAAGTAACTCAATGGCTTTTCTAACATCAGCTGTCTGGAACTGAGGATGAGTACTCCATTTTCTAGCTGACACTTATTTGAGAGACTTAAATGGTCTTAACTCCTGAAATAATGTACCCAAAGTAGAAGGTTAGCTCAGTAGGGTTTGGAAAGGGATTTTCTAACCATGGACAATCCTGTTCAATTGAAAATTACCTTTTGTTGTTGTTGTTGTTGTTTGTTTGTTTGATGGTTTTTTTTTTTTTTTTAGTATCTACCATTCACTGTAAAAGTTAACGCAGATAACAAAAATAACAACAAATATGCAAAAAAAAAAGCTACAGTACTAAATTCCTGTACTTAATCTAAATAATTATCAGACAGTCATTATATATCTGCTTCATTATATATCTGCTTAATCCACCAGCAGTTTATTTAAGTTGACTTAAATTTTCAAATAAATGAGATACAGACATACATCTCTTCAGCCTATCTGTGCAAATAAATGCTCATACTTACCTGTAATGTTCTTGGTCTCTCTGTACTCATCCAAAAGAAATAAATGCACATGCAAATGAGCATATTTTTGTGGTTACATATACTACAGAATAATAACAAACATTTAATCCCTTCTTCTTGACCCCAATTCCACCCATAATTTCCTTCATTTATGTTAATTTCTGTTTGAGAGTGTAAAAACTTCAGTGAGTTCAGTAGGATACTAGGAAAGGTGCTTCTCCCGGTATTGAAAACAGGAGCTTTGAGTCTAAGGATAGATATCCCTACAGGTAGAAATGCTCACTGAATTTAGTATAGAGGGTTAGAACCATAGCCTCTGGAAGAATCTCACAAACCAGGACAGCTAGAAGCAGAGGGTGGCTTTAAATACAGAGTCATAGACCTAAATGCAGGTTTCAAACAAAGGCGATTGTACATGAATTTGATGTCTGATTTCCCACTATAGCCAGCAGGGATTTGGGATGGGATTCAACTACCATGTGAGGCACTGTTGGGTATATCTTGGCTGGTGAAGTATCTCAAATTGTAGACTCATCCTTGCTGGAGATCACATTTTGGGGGGTGTCTAGTCCAAACTCCTGCTCAGAACAGTGTCATCACTGAATTCAGAGCCGGTTGCTCAGGTCTATGTCCAGTCAGGTTTTCAAAATGTCCAGGAACAGAGATTTCAACACCCTTCTAGTCAAACTGTTTCAGTGCTAAATTATCCTCATGCTCGATTTTTTTTTTAATCATTTACTCAGTAATGAGCCCGGTGTCATCTACTCAGCAACCTCCTCTTAGGAATAGGTATGCAAGAAGACTTGTAGCTATGTGAATATGCTGAACACTTTCTTGATCCAGGAATATCATTTTCCCATCTTCACCCTCATGGGTGATGAATTCCACCCACTGGTCCACACAGAGACATGTATAGAAAGATGCAGGCTCAGCCTATGGTCTGGTAGACTCCTCAGGGAGGGTTTAGGAGGATATTTGTGTTGGCAGATTCAGGACACTGGCTGGACAGAGCCACTCTGGGATGATTGTCATCCAGATTACATGTGATGGGACTTCAGAGGTCTGTTTTCTGCACTTGTACACAAACAGTCCAGCAGAGCAGCATGGCCAACCTCCAGACTCTTTGGGGGGCCTTACCAAGGTTAGTCTGTGTGGTGGGCCAAGGAGTGTGACCGTAAGAAGGCCCCTGGGAGCACTGTACATGCAGTCCTGTATACTGTAGAGGCAGCCTCTGAGCCTAAGCTATACCTGGGCTGACAGCCAGCACACAGGTCAAGAGGCTTGGTGCACTTAAAGCCACTCAGACACTTGCACTTCAGCTAGCAGTGAAGCCATAGCCAACCTGCCATTTTTGCTGAAATATTTTCTTGTCTTTACCTCATAAATCTAACCAGCAGACCTTGACTCGCTGGAGTTCTGAGTATTTGTAATACTGAACACTGAAAGCATTTAAGACTTTTGAGCAAGGATTTACAGGACCAAGTAGCTCTCTGAAGCAATGGTCAACCACAGGGATGGGGAGAGAAGGAGCTATGAAAATGACTGTTTTTAATATATTTGTTCATTTCATTATACAGGTTTTCTTTGCATTGCACACAGAGTGAAGATGCCAAAGAATAGCATTGATTCACTGAGGCACCATTTTTTCCAGCTGAAAGCCAGTCAACCTGAAGAACTGATGCCATGCATGAAGCAGATCTGTCAACACATGCAGCAGACGGTTGGGCTTCACAGGGGGTGGTGGTGGGAGTGAGCAGGGGAGTAGGGGCCTCAAATGTGATCACGGGAGGGAGCAAAGAGTAAATAAACGTCTGGACATGCACTACAGCAGCCAGCATCAGTGGTCAAAGACACAGGAGAAACAGCTGTGTGAGATCAGCAAGAAGGCAATGGCCTCACGACCATGAGGGAAGGATGATGTTAGAGCTGGATAGGGAAGAGTTTGTGATTCTTCACTTTGGGGTCTTACAATGACAGGGGTCTCAATAGAAAGCAACTTTCCTCTTTTCCTTTCCTTTCCTTTCCTTTCCTTTCTGTAAGAATGAAAAAGTAGCCATGATACAGAGTCAAATCAACATCTAGGGTGACTGAACAGCTCCAACTATCAGCTGAGCAATGCCACTTTACCCCGGCTAGGAACCTGGACATCTGACCCTTACTGCAGCTGAGTTACACTGTCAGAAAATTTGACCTGTTCTGTCTGACAAAGCCCTACCAATTTCCTCAGATAATCGTCTGCCCTCTTCATTGTAAAGGAGTTATAAAGCCTTATACTTTATGAGAAGCTGGGTTTGCTCTGGCAATGCTAATGTACATAGCAGGAGTGGCACTGACACTCTTAGTTCACCTACCTTGATTTACACTTGCTGTGGGTCTTGCTCAACCTTTCACAATGTGCAGAGACTTCTGCCTTCTGAGGCATCCCCTGATATTTCATCTTCCAGGGAAGGGTACAAGAGACAGCATCCAATCCATCTGAGTTAGAAGAGGCCACAGCAGCAGAAAATAGCCATCGTATCCCCTATGAAGAGCACCTCTGCCCACAGTGAGGCATGAGGCAGTAGCATATTTGGGAAGTCTCTGACTGAGGGCACTCATGATGAGCAACCTAGGAGGCTCACAATTATGCCACGTACAGCAGTGATTGTTTTTTGCCTGCTGAGACTTTAAAAATCTCTCTCTCTCATACTCTCACTGTATGACTTTAGCTAAGTCCCTTAAAGACAACAATTTTCAAATATTTAATGTAATAATGGGAGCTAGATGTCTAAAGACATTGGCAGATATGGTCTTGGATAAGCAGCACTGTTCCCTAAACAGTTCCCTTCCTAACTGTGCTTTAAAGTGTTTTCTGGATGCCTTTGAGAAATTATATCATTTTTATTTTTATATCCCACACAATGTCTCCTAATTAATATGCATCTATTTCTTGAGGATAAAAATTGTGAAAAACAATACCCTTCTTTCAGGAGACCCTACATTGCTTTTACCATCACACTTAAAAGTCATAAGTGCCTAAAGAGCAGAAAGTACGAGTGTACATTTGGGTCTTTTTCCTTTAGTTTTCTTTTAGTTCCTCCCTCAGGAAAGATGCTGCTGTTGCTAAGGCTCACGGTTATGTTGCCTGTTCCCCTGCTGCCCCATGGCATCACTTGCACATCATGCAGAGCAGGGAGGGGTATGGACTTGCTGTAGGTGTCAGTGAGGTCATCAGCTGCTATGGCAAGGGAAGCACAGAGGCCTGAAGTCAGCTCTTGGCACATGGAATAAGGTGGGTCTGAGCTGTAGCCTTTAATGTCCAACCAGTGGCTCCTCTGGGCACTCCAGTTCCAGGGAGAAATGGCAGTCGCAGACACTTTTTTTCCCTGTTAATATAACCTACTTTAAATAAAAGTAATAATGCCTCATTTATCTCTGGCTAAAGTTTGGATCCTTTTGTATGTAAATGTACACATACATACACAATTTATCTTCTGATGATTACATTCCTAATTACAGCTTACAAGTCTTTCTCTTATTTTTTTTGGCAACACCTGTAAAGTAAAAAGCCCATAAAAGTGGGTGGGATTGTTTTTCATGTCTGAATGTGAGTTTTGTTTTCCAAAGCAAGCGAAGGCCTTGTTGCCTGGCCCTGCCCATACTGTATTGATGAGCTTCTGAGAAAAGGCAGGAAGATAGAAGCTCTTGTGAAGGGAAGCAGCACCACTGATATGCCCCAAACTACACAACCCTGCAGTGGAAAACATTGCTGTGCAAACTGTCATCACCAGAGGCTGATAATGAAGATGCAGGAGGGAGTTTTCAGAGTGCGGAAGGTAGCGGGCTGAGGGGAGGGGGTGGCAAGGCACTGAATGCTCTACCAGGGACTGTCCAGGTGGTTAACTCTTGCTGGACTCTCTGTCTGTCTGGCCAGCCCTCTTCTCCTCACACCTCTCACTTCCTCTCACCTCCTACCTACCATCCCACTTGCTGAAGTAGGGCCGTCATCCTGTGATGCTCACCACCCCATCCAAAGCAGGACTTCCACACTATGATTCCTGTCCCCTCCATGCTTCTACCATAAATTCCACTCCAACCAGAACTCTCTTCTCCTCCTTGCATTTCATCTAGATGCATGGTCCAAACAAGGACTTTGACTCCACATACCTTTTTCTGTGCTTGGACTTTTAGAAATTCAGACACCTGGTACTGTAGGATTCCTTTCCTGCCCAGATGTCTATGTTCTCCCAGTGCCTGGTACACAGAGGAGCGGTGAAATAAGAAGGGTTGTAAGAGAAGTCCATGTAAATCAGAGCAGCTTCAGATGATCTTACTTATGCTACATATGGAGTAGCTCCTTTTATAGGTCTGTAATGGGAAGCTACTTAAATCCAGACTTCGCTCTTCCCCCACTGACACACAAAGGCAGCTTTGCAAGGACAAGGGCAGAGGACCTGAGAACCATACTCTCTGTAGCTTTTTGTACATTGTGCATCTGAATGACCTGTGATGTTTAGGTAGTATGTACTGTGTTTCTGTGTTCAACTACTCTGTGCATGTCAACTGAGGGTATGAGTCCTTGTTGCATTGTCACTATCAAAGTCCTGCCTGTTCAGCTCACACAGCAATGCATGAGGAGGAGAGTGTCTGACGGTGTAATTCACCTCACCCAATTTTAGATGTCTGAAAGCTCAGCAGTCAAAGAGACATATCCTCAGAGAGCAGGTCATCCCTTAACAACAGAGGTGTTTGATACGTGTGGAATTA
Organism: Chauna torquata; assembly: GCA_013399475.1. Taxonomy (NCBI): domain Eukaryota; kingdom Metazoa; phylum Chordata; class Aves; order Anseriformes; family Anhimidae; genus Chauna; species Chauna torquata. The sequence goes on along the minus strand of VXAL01000824.1, from coordinate 48,777 downwards.
ATTGACATCCTAAATTTAGAAGTCTGAATTTTTGAGAAGAACCCACATACACACACACGCAAACACAAATGTAGCTGTCTTCATCTGCTCATTGAATCCTACCCTAAGTGACTGTTCCTATATAAGCATGATGACAACACCCTATCTTGAGAAAGCATCTTACTGGAATGAGGTGAAATACAGAAAACAACCAACTGCAAAGGACAGGCTGTATTGAGCTACAACTGTTATTTCAGAAAGTTAGATAAAGTTCCTGTCCACAAAGACAAATGCACTTGTATTCGTTAGTAGAACTTAAGACATTGCTTTAAGTCACCTAAAAAGGAACGGCAGAAAAAAGGCAAAGTGACCCTGGAAGATTTTCACCTTCCAGGCTGCATACAATATAGCAATGATAACTGCCCAGGTTTCTCCGCATCGGCACTAACTGACAGAGGGTTTCACCACTTCTCAGTTTAACTATTAGAGAAACTGCTTTATGTTCTCTGCTGGCAAACCTGGCTTCCCCCAGGCATAGCTGCAGACTGACTGCTTCAGAAGGGGATTTTTCACATTTGGAGATATCTAAGTGATGTAGGAACAGCTGTCTTAAAGAGCTGTGGATGACTTAATGACTATGAAGGGAAACCAAATGACAAGCTTGGATGTGACATACAACATTTGGACAGGTAGAGTTCAAATGCAGAGACTCTGTGCCAAGTTTAAAGCTTTATTGATATTTAATGTTACTGACTGTGCTGGAGCAGTGAGACTCCTCTTTGATTAGTTCTCTTCCCATGCAGAGATCCTGGAGGAATCACTGTCTGAAGTGAGCAATATGGACCAGTGAAGTGGAGGAAGCTGATGACTGCTTCTCTAAGTGAAGAATACAGTCTCACACATCCTACTCTCCATAGACAACTGCTCAAATATTCGAGCGGCATACTGCAAGAGTCCAAGAGTCGGGGAAGTCTTCCCTGTGTTGCTTTCAGTTCTGTTCCAGAACAATGGTCTCCTAACATCTCCCCAACTCTCTTCACAGTTTTCACATTTACTTTCATTTTTGTGGGAAGCAAAATTCTCACTCTGCCTTTTTCTTCTTTTAGTGTCTCTGTACTCAACAGTTCCTGATTTATGCCTGTGTGCGACAGGAAAATCAGGTTTCAAAGAACTTTCCACTGAACTTGAAGCTTGCTCCTGTCTCTAACATTGCCCCTTCTTCCCAACATAGAATCACAGAATCATTTAGGTTGGACATGGCAGGTCTGATAACACAGCCAGGAAAAGAAGTTCATCTCCTGAACTTCTCAGTATGCAAGAGGAAAGGTCACACAACCCAACCTGTTGTAGGCCCCTTGAACACTGGAAAACTTTTGGACAGTCCATTCAATTGGCACATGGGAACTCTGATGTGTATGATGCCATCTGGCAGAAGGAGCTTATTTTGGTGAATCAGCATATGAAGGATTTGATGGAAAACTTTGACACCCACTCTGTTTCAACCAGCTACTTTCCATGTATATGAGAACAATATCAGAACAACAAAAAAATACTGTTTTATACCTTGGAAACAAAGGACAAAAAAACAGTGATTAAACCAAGTCTGCCTTGTAATTCCTCCATTTGGCAGCTGAAAACTGAAACATTACTATGTGCCTTATCATCAGCAGTTCTTATGAAAGGATCCAAGTTCTGAAGTCAGTTACATTGATCGGGAAACAAAGCATAACTCCACTGGCAGCAGGGGTGTGACTTTGAATCAATTTTAGAGTAAATGAACTTCAGAACCTGGCTTGAAGACACTGGGAGCATCTGCACTTCCTATTACTTGATTAATAAGACTGTGTAACTGCACGGTTTAAAATAAGCTTATATTGCTGAATAAAGGCACTTGAGGGGAGATATAAGAAGAAAAGGCACCAAAATTAGGAGACGAAGAAATCTGGGACTTCTCAGGGGAGAAGGGAGAACATGGTCCTACCAGAGAGTTTGTGGATAATGCCTCTATTCCAGTTCCCTTTTCCATGAGGGATCTGGTAGTAATAGGGAATATACAGAGAAGTGTCATATGATGATTAAACATATGGAATAATTTTTACAAAGAATGAAGAACACACTAAGAAATCAACAAGGAAAAAAAAGTATTGATGACAGATATGATCAAAGGATACAAAATCATGGAGAAAATGAGGAAGTAGGGATTGTTTTTTCCAATAGAAGAACAATAATGTAATAAAATAAATGGGTGTTTCAAAACAAACAAATGGAAACACTGTTCTACACAGCATACAGTTAAGCTATGGAACTCCCTGGGATGGAATATTGTTGCTGACAAAATTTTGCATCAGTTATTTTCCAGATGTCCATACTCAAACACATCACAGACCTTCATTAAGCTTTAAGGCTCAAAAAAGAAGGCAGATGACACTTGCTACCTGCTCCATACCTGCAGTAATATTGTAGCATTGACACTAGGCCCATAAACTGGATTCAGGTCCTTCCTAGGATGACCCACTGCAAAATCAGCAAACAAGTCAAAGAGATAGACAAGACGCCTTAATTCAAGCTGCCCTTATAACAATGTTCAACCACTAAGATCCTAATGCCATCTGTGTAGGTTAACTGCTGGTAGAGCACAAGCACAATGCTTTTGCCTGTGAAAGCCCATATTTCACCAACCATTACTGATTCATTTGAACAGGAAGGTGAGACTCCAATTTATCAGAAATTTATAGACAACTGGTGATCAATTATTTTGTGGGGAACTAACTGTCTAAATATTCAAAATCAGGATGCAGGTGAACTGGAGAAATTATTTAGGAAATAAGTCTCAAACTGAGAAATGATGGAAGATTTCCTAATTCATCACTGACCTACTCCACCAAAGAACCAGCCCATGAAACAGGAAATACTTGAGCATATGAAGAACAAACAGTTCCACAAAAATTAAGATACTATATCATGTTTATAAAACCATCCTTGTACTTAAGTGTTCAAAAGATCAGGGATTTTTGTTGCTAAAAGTGACGTTGATATGCACTGGCAGCAAGGATTTATTGCTGCAGCGACAGCCAGAGGAATTCAAAAGAAAATATGTCCACACTCACCATGCTTCTTCTTGGCCATTTGAAGTACGAAGTAATCAATCAGCAGTATTAACTGCTTTATTGGATCCTATGAAGTTCACCACTTATTAACAATACGCTCTTGATGGATATGGGCAGAGGCAGGCATTCAGGATGAAGCCCATGTCTTTCCCACTCTTATCTGCAAGCTGTGAACACACACACACACACACACACACACACACACACACACACACACACACACACACACACACTCATACCAATGTGTGCACGAAGTCAGATAGATCTTATTTCCCCCCTTCCTCCTTCTGGTTTATTACCGGTCTTTTGTGAAAACCTTTTGATCTAGGCTCACTGCATCAGCACACAAAAACCTCTAGAGTACTTCTTTCTTTCTCATAGCAGTACCCACTGTAGTTGTTCCAAGAGAAAGTGAAACAACTAGAAGATGTTAGGCCAGATGAGATATTGAAAGGTTGGTCTCATAGCCATCTGAAGATCTCTGCACAAGCAAATTCATTTGCTTCCTTATGATTGACGTGCATGGCAAGATAAACCACTTGGCTGTCAACTGAAGATTGAGATCAATTGGAAATTACAATAGCTGCTGTTATAAACCAAAAGGCCTGGGAGAGGAAATTCTGGTTTTGTTAACATGGCAACAGCAGCACAGCCAATCCAAAAAGGGATTAGGGGCATGTAAAATCACTGGGAAGGGCTATGTTTTTTTGGGAGACTGTGAAGAAGGAAAAAAGAAAAGACTTAAGAGAATGCTGGGATACCCCATGAAAACAAATAGACAAAAAAATAAAATCCTCCCTCCAGCAGCAACAACCTCAAAGCTTTATACATTCAGGCTATATAGGTGGCAAGTTGGTAATTCAAACCCATGCCAAGACCAGAGAACTTCCAGCCAAAACAGATGTAGGTTTATAGAAGCAAAGCTAACCTTTAAAATGGGTCTAGGGAATTCCAGATTCAATAGTATGTCAATATAAACCCGAAGACATGAAAATGGGATCTGATCTTCTAAAATGAAAGAGCTAATGAAGTGGCATTTTTATGTGTCACAGCCCACATTTTGCCTTACCAAAACACAGTGGTCCTCTCAAAGCATTAACCCTGATTTTTTCACCTTTGGATCACAGGGATATGGCCTGAGAAATCCCATGCAGAACAATTCAGCACTCTGACATCAGCAGCATCATTATTGTTCCCTCAAGGTATTGTTTTATGTTATAGTTAGACCACACAGATTGCACTTGCTCATGAAAGCTGGAAATAATATGTCAGGGACCAGATTTGCAGATGATGTTATACGTATGAAATCAATGGAGCTAGGCCAGGCACACACAAAGCAAGAATGGGCATACAGGCATAGAGACACCCACACTGCACGTCTACACACACACACACCACATTCACAGCTGCACACTCTGACAGTGGAAAGGTCTGGCCAGCACAGAGGAGCAATCAGTTTGCCTACTGATACTTACACGTTTTGATCACTGTGTGCATACAGCATCGAGAAAAAGATGGTCTTATTTTACAGCATTTTACAAGTTGTAAAAGTGCAGTCCCTTACAAAGAGAGCCTACAGTGTGTGTGTAACAAGGGTAATGTGAAGAGGGCTCAGAATATACTGAGATGGAGAGAGAGAGACAAACCTTGTCCATCTTCATTGCCTAAAGTCGATTCTTAAATGCTATTTCAATACCTCAGTGAAGTACTTTTTGAAAGTTCACCACACCCATCTAGCTCTACCCCCATGGCAATACAAGTGCTCAGACAGCATGAAAACCACCATAAGCATCTTTCATTTAATATTAGAACTGTGGGTCAATTTGTGCCTCAGTAAAATCCAGAGTTTTCCTTACACATCACCTGCCCCCGTTCCCCTCCCCCTTCCTGCCCACTGCCTGACCATCCAGACACACAGGATGGATTGCTCTCCTTACTTTTCACCCTGCAGCCCACATACTGATATATTCAATTAATTGGCAAATAGGAGTTGTGTTTATACCTCTGTGAAACAACAGCCTCTACAGCAGCCTTCAGCGTGTCCTGTTCCATGTCTTACCTACCTGCAGTCCAAGCATCTCCCTCCACAGCCTGTCTGGTAGCAGCTGGCTTCCATAGGACACCAGGTACTATTGGCTGTACAGTCCAGGTTCACTTAGACCTTCACCATGGAAGGAGGACAAGTCCTGAATCTGTGTCAGGACCACTTTTAACAGCCAGTGTGAACAGACTTAGGGAGTAAATTGTAGGACCAAGAGATGATCCTTCCAATCATTTAAATTCTAAGCTATAATCTATAACCTAAGTCAAAAAATTATGTTTCCATGAAATAAATAGGTTTACTCTTGTTCTAATAGTATTTAACAACTTAAATCAGTAAACAGAGGAGGTGACTATCACTCTTCTTTTAGAGATGGCAGATGGATGTGCAGAAAGGTAGTCAACCTAAGACTATCCAAAAGGTTTGAGACTGAGTTGAAAAAAGCCTACACCCTCCCAATCCCCCAGGATGTGCTTTGCATATTAGACTACGCTGCTGTTAATAATAAATGCCACTAGCTGAATTCTGGAGATGAATGGGTAAATATGATATGCTTAATGGCCTTGCAGTGGCTGCAGAACTTGCTTCACTGAGAGTTGCTACCAAAGCAGAAATGGGAGGGGGAGACCACAGCCCACTAGCAATCACAGGCAATCCTCAATGGATTTCAGCAATGAGTCTATAAACGCCTTCTCCAAAGTCTTCTGTCTTCAAGTGAAATCACTGGAAAAAGCCTGAAGTCTAACACTGCAATGCTGACTAAATGAGAACTGTAGGAAACAGTGCTTTTTTTTTTTTTTTTTTTCATTTTTTCCTTCTAAGAATAGAACATTATAAAATACTATTAATAAAAACTTGTAAAATGCATTTTCTCTCATAAATTTTAAGATATCTCATTACCCCAGGAGTTGGGGTGCCTGGTGTAAAGATCTGCCAAAAAATCCCAGTTCAAGTTCACTGCTTCATCACATCACAGGAATTTTCATCAAACTCTGACTTACCTGAATAAATCTTTAGGGGAGGGAAGAACTCCTGCATAGTCATTGATCTTTCTTTGAACATGCTGTCTGAAGGGTATTCTTGGGCTTAAATGTATCTCAGGACAGGCTGGGGTGATAACTACCTTGTCATCCCATACTGCAGAAATCACACTAGGAATCTTCAAAGTTAAAACCAGTAGTTGCCACAGCAGCTGTTAAAAAGTCCTCATTCTGCTAATGAGGGCAGGAACAGTTGTCCTGGGTCAGAGAAAAGGTCAGTCTAGTCCAACACCCTGTCTATCAAGAGAGCAATGATCTTCTCCTTCCCCCCGCCCTACCTCCCCCCCAGCTTTTAGGGAAGGAGAACCCATAATCTCAGTATGTCAGTGGAGATGGAGACCAACACTCATGAAAGTTGTGCTTAGTCCACTGTGGATGATTGTATTGGAGGACTCAGGGGATGCCACAAGAGACATATTCCCAGACCAGCATGGATGCAATATCCAGGTAGCTACCACTTCCCAGAGGATAAGGAGCACTTTCAGCCTCCCTGAGAAAACAACCCATCCCACCCTACCCCAAACATACCATCTTTATCAATCATCTGATGCTGCCCTATGCAGCATCTCAAAACAGGCTGCAAGTGGTATGTTACTCAATTAGTTGATCGTTCTGCAGAAGAGTGGACTTTATGAGTTTTCTTAGTCATTTGGAATGAACACATTCTTTATCTAACAGATGTAAAGGTTTTCTTATTGGAAAATATGTATATAAAGCAAACATCAACTGTCTTCTTTAGGTTTAAACCCTGTTAATTTAGCAGGAGGATGCTTAGGATGATCCAATGAGCTAATAAAGTTTATAATTATCCAATGAATACTCTGCCATGTTCCAGGAAATGTGTCCCCAAACCTGTGATAAACTCTAGGCATGATCTGTTCCTCTCCTGTGGCCACTAGGTTAACATCAGTAAAATGTGTCTGCACATGCTTGCTGTGTCTGTCTGGTCTGCCCCAGCTCTGAGTCCAGTAAGGCAAGCGCTGTCTCATTTCTTCGTGCAGCACTGAGTACCACACAAAATTAGCCTTGGTGAAAAGTCCATGTGAGCGGTGTGCATTGCTTCAGTAAAGACAGAAACAAGTTAAAGCCTTTCAGCTTAAATTTCCTCTTCTTTGATCCAGCAACCATTCTGGAGTTTCTTCAGCTTCTAGCATAAACCAAAGCAACTGCAGGGCTCTTCTGAAGCGTGGTGATCGGATATAAAACCCCAGAGCAGTTATTCCACTTCACCAGGAATAGCAAGAGGGCAATCAATGGCATTGAGGGATGTGCGGATGCTCCATGGTGCTGCTGAGCAGGGTACAAGCTGGAAGAGAGTGACAGGACAAATGTGGGCCCTGCATCACACTGTTGAAGCCACGTTCAGCCATTCCTGTGCATTTTAGAGCAAGCACCAGGAGAAAAATAATCTCCTTCAGCATCACAGCATGCAGTCCATTTCCACACTCACGGCATTGCTTCCCCCATCCCTTTCCCAACCCCCATTCTCCTTTATAAATAGCAACCAGCACGGCTGTGCTCCTTTTGGACTCCCTGCCCGCCTACTGAAGTCAACGCAGTGATTATGGGGGTCAGCTCTCTGCATAAACATCGCCTCCTCTTTGCAGGGCTGTTTCAGAGGCCTTTGCCCTGTCCCACCATGAACTGCAGCAGGAAATTCTCCGGAGCTATCTGTGGGCTAATTAAAGGAGCAGCCCTGAGACCCTGTAACCTCCTGAGGGTCTCGCAGCACGGCTCTGGCCTCTGTCAACGCACATGACAAGGTTACCGCCGCAGAAGGAGGCCGGGGCGTCTTCAGCCAGATACCAGTATTCTATAGACACCGGCCAAGATTCGTTAGCTGTAATAAATGTGCTTTCACCATGACAAGCTAAAGCTTTCTCACTCAGGGGTCTGGGCACTTCCTGGCAGCTCTCTTTTTAGGACTAATGACTAGTCTCTGCTGTCACTTACATGCCCTGGGCAAAGCTGCTCTGGGGTTTGCACAGTTTTAATTAAAAAGAAGTGGTCTTGTTTCTTTGGTTTACTTTAGATGCCCTTTGTGTTGCTCCTGTCATTAAAGTAAGGGGTGCCTGCACTGAAGAAATCTTTTTTTTTTTTTTTAAATGATGATGCAGCAGGAAGTCAATGTCATTGACATCAATACTTTTTGAGGCTTTAAATATCAGTAAAGTGTAAAGTAAATGTATTTAAGGTGATAATAATATGCATTTCAACTCTGTGTTATTAGGACATGTTCAAGGCTGATGGGAGTGAGAGGAGAGAACTGTGGTGCTGGAAAGATGTCCTCATTTCACCTGATCAGTAATTGCTCTAATATGCTGGATGTTGTGAATGGAGGGTGGATACCATCCAGTAGAAGCTTTTTTCTTATTTCCCTGTTAAATCTGCTCCTTGCTGTACTAAAATCACTTTTTTGCAGTCTTTACTTTGGATCACAAGATCCAAGGATTTTCTTTCTTTTTGAGTAAAACAAAAATGAATTTCCTACTGTCCTATGAATTCAAGGACTGAACACCTCCTAAGATCATAAAAAAATTTCAATTAAGTTACAAACATCAGAAACACAATGCGAAGATGCACCTACAGAGTCTGGTGTAGCTGAGTGCTATATAGAATATTTGGCTGCAGGACACCAAGTTGATCTCTGAGAATTGCCAAACAGATTTACAGTTTCAGGTGCCTGAACGCATCCCTAGCTTATGAGTCCATCCTGGAGAAGCTGCAACAAAGCTAAGCCCTGAATCCAAGACTTCATGACCTATCCCCATCTCATCAGCTTTGCTAGCTCTGTTCAGCAGTCAACTTACATTCTTCTGTAGAGTAGGTGGTAGCTCTGTGATTTCTATGTTTTTGTTTTTGTTTTTGTTTTCCCCAACTCCAGAATGAATGCCCACCAAAATGCAATATGTTAAAAAAAAAAAAAAAAATCCAAGTTTGGAATAATAAAAAAAATGTTCTTTCTCAGTTTGCATCTTTTAACCTTCATAAAATATATGCTAGCATGGTATTTAGTGTTTAATTTCATTTTGAAATGAAAATTCTCTTCTATACCTATTAAAATTTTGTTTTTACACAATCAGACATCTGACCTGCCTGCTATGGTTGTATGTGCAAGAAGTTTTATATTTCAGAAAGCATCATTCAGCTTTCTTTCATATCATTTGCTCCTTTATCATTGTCTGCAAGGTAGCACCTCCAAGCTTGTGGACTAGATTCAGCTTTGCCCAGAAAGAGCTTGAGGTCTTTCAGTCCAATACATCAGTCCATGCCTCTGTAGACAGAGAAAGTCAGGCAAGGGGAGGTGGGCGTAATATTCAGGAGACCCATGCAGCAATAAATCATGATAATTACCCTTATAATAGACAGAAAAGAGGTAGTCCCAGGAACTGCAAAGGAGTGAGGAGGACAAGGAGGAAGTCTGTTGGAGACGAGTCAAAGCTTACCAAAATACCGTGTGACTGCCATCAGAAACTCCAGAATATCGCTCCATCTACTCATAAATCCATCTTGCAACAAACACTCCTGCTTTATTGCATTGTGAACAGTTTTGTCCTTTGTAATACATTTATTTTATTTTTTTTTAAATGCAGAGCAGTCTTGGATGGATGATGATTACTGCCAAGTTCTCCTTTTACTCCACGTAATATGCCATGTATTTTCAATGATGCATTGTTATATGGCTTTTATTCTTTCACAAATTCTAGTAGGCAGGGAAGAAACAAATGCTTTCTCTTTCTAGCTAATGAAACACATCAGCCTAGGCAAAGTTTCACTATAAGTAGACAAAACGGATTCACTCCAGCAGTCAAATATAGGGTCTTCTACTCCCCAGATTTTGCACTGGTGAGGAACTGCTGCCAAAAGATCCTGTACTTTTGCCATAGTCTTTTTCTGTGAAACATAGAATGACCAGAATGACAAACCATGAGTTGATACCTTCTATAAAAGACAACAAAACAGTCTTTAATCAGCCCACCAAGTCTATGTTTTTTGTTTTATAAAGTACTTGAATGCAACTTAGAGATACTTAAGTTTTATTCCCTGCTCTACTTCTCACCTACTAGATGCCCCTGAGCAGGCTCATCAACTGTGCTTTAGTTTCCCCACCTGTAAAATGAGGATAAAGAAATGATGATAACCTCTATAAAGGGCTTTCATATCTCCAGTTGGAAAGCACTATGAGATGGAAAGTACTATCAGAGAACCAACCTTCCTTCCAGCATTCCAGCCTATCATCTATCCATCCTTCTGTCCTTCTTTCCTTCTTTTTCTACTTGACCAGTCTTTGTTGCCCTTGTTTGTTTGTTTGTTTGTTTGTTTGTTTGTTTTTAATACAGGACAGAGGTTTGTATATGATTCTGACATCACTAATTCATTGATGATTTAAGGGAACTGAACTGCATTTCTGTAAGTCTGGCCAGAAAATACATAAAACGATTGAAAAAACAGATATGAAATAGGAGTAAATAAGATGTCTTGGTACCACTTTTCTATATGTAAGTTAAAATATTGAATCTCATTCCAATAAGACATTAGACCTTTACTGAAATGGTAAGGTACCTGCAATGATCCTTCTTTGTTACCCAAACATTAAAAGCAAAGTGAAGAAATAGAATTGAATTCTCTTCCTATGCATTGGTGATCAAGCAGTGAACAGCCGTGGAGCTTATATCCCCTAACTTTAAGTACCTAAAACTTAAGTGTCACCAGTACTGGCTAAGGCACCAAAAAGAGCACCAGGAGAGTCAAAACATGTTATGTACTCCTAAGAGATGAGGGAGGGAGAGCTAGAAAAGTTGATCACAGTGACAAACAGCAAGGATTCACGAGGGATGCCCTCTGCTAAAGGATGGCATTAGGTTGGCCGTGGAGCTGGATTTCAGGAAAACATCCCAGTGAGGGTATCAGCTGCCTCTGCCCATCAATTCCCTCCCTACACTGGGTCTTTGGATTACCAAGAAACCCTTATGCAAGCATCGCCTCATTACCTAGCACATGATACAGGCCCTGCAAGAGGGATCTATTTGAATTTCTTGCAAGCTGTATGTGACTCAGGAGCCACTATGTTGACACTTTCGTTTATCAACCATTTCCAGTAAACAGTGGCCAGCAGGATTCATATTTCTCCTTGCTGCAACAGAAAATGTAGGTCACTCAATAGACAGTTCTTGGAAAGCTGACACTTGCATACCCAATTAAATTCTAGAAATTGTTTCCCCTTGATGGTGAAGCCTTCTCTGACAAATAATTTTATTCTTAGCCTACTGGTCAGAAACTGAAGGCAGTATTAGTGAGCGAACATTGAGAGATCTAGATTCTAAATATTTTCACTGCAGATTCAGAAAACATTAGATGCTTAGTCAAGGCTTAAAAATAAAACACCGTATGAACAAACATGTACATTTGATTTAGTTTATAGGAAAAGATACTGCAGTTTTCCACTCCTTCCCATTTTGTACTGAAGTAGTCCCTTTGGTCCTTAGCCAATCTGCACCTTTTATGAAGTCCGAGAATTGGTTTGCTCTAGGTTATGCATTTCCCTCATTAAGCAGTACTCAAAAGGTAAGTCAAACCCACACGACCACACACATTGGCATTCAGACATTAAACATACTGTGCACAGCTGGCACAATCACATACCTTAATGTTTGCTTCCATCTAGTGGGTGGAAGTAGAAATTGCAATTAGGTGGAACATCATGCAAATTTGTTTTGAAGTGTGTTGTGGGTAATATGTAGAATTATGATTTTATGTCTAGTCTAGGTTTTTCTAGATGTATTTATTAAACATTGTGCAATTTTTTCATTTAACCCTTCAGCTACAACCTCATCTCTGAGCTACGTTTGATCCACCATGGCTGTCACTCTTGGAAGAAACCAAAGCTGAAGAAAGGGTAGATTAAATTAATTACATAACAGTTATGTCACAGAGGGCCACTACAGCAGATTAGATGATTTAGTGTGCATACTGTCAGGAGGACTGGTTTCTGTGATGAAAAGGTCTTATGCACATTTTTGATCTCACTGGAAGGGTAGCGTGCTACCATACTTGGACCATTGGCACTGGAACAATAAGACATGGACTTGGTTTTCCTATTAGACTTCCTATGTTAGACTTGCAACACTAAATAGTTTTAAATAGATCAGAAAATGGCACTTTAAGGAATCCTCTGCATCTTCAAGAATAGTCCCAGTAGTCAAAGAATAAAGAATAGTCCAGAGGAGTCAACAAAGCACACGCTTCATGCTACTCACTGATAACCGGTCACATCACACTATAACATTCTCTAGGTGCAGTACTGAATATCCCAAACTCAAAGCAACAAGATACCATACGAACAGAGATGGGGAAATCAACAAGAATGAATAGTATCCCAAGTCTTAAAAGAATATCTTAAGTAGCATTCCTGAAGGATCCTGAGAATTGTACCATGGCCTACTTGACACAGGAGGAAACACTTATCTCTAGAAAAATGCAAGAATGTGCTCAGGCTTTGGAGAAAGGACATATAGGTTGATGAGTAGGGAGTCAGTGCTGTTGGGAACCAGAGAGCAGGTCAGAAGGAGCACCTGGGTTATCCTCTCCTGTGTACCCAGATAATGTGGATGTAATACTCAAACCATTCAACTTAGGTATCTGACTGCAGGGTGTAAGACCTAAAATACAGATGCCTACTTCCTTGAACAAGGATAAGCAGAGACAAAAACCTCAGATAGTTTCTTAGAGTGATTCAGCTCATGATAAATCAAACTCCTACACTTCATCACCTAAAATGTTCTTCCAACTCAATTGATTCTGCTGACTGGATCTGCAGTGAATATACTGTGAGCTGAGACTCCTTGCTCACATGAGCTGCTATGATGCGTTTTAGTTACCTAACCATGGAAGTCTTAAAATTTTTGAGACACATGAGTTTCTAAGATGTCCATCCAAGACTTACAGACTGGACACAGGGCCTACATGACATTTTGAACATTTAGGAGCACCAAATGGAATATATGAGGATGTCAACTACCATTAAAAACTTGCATTAATGCAAGCGAATCCTCTCCCTACAAGCCAGAATTAGTTATTTTAAACTGCAAGTTAATTTCCATCTCAGGTGACAGATGAGTAGTGTGGAGTAGAGTGTTGGCCTGTCCCTCACCAGCAATGACTTTGTCATGGCACCATCTATATGAACCATGAGGCAATGAACATGCAGAATCCTTGAAGCTAAATAAGGGAAGGCACCCACTCCTTTCATAGCAGAGGTGCAGAATACAACAGACAGATGAAAATATTCTATTATGTGGGAAGAAATGTCCTGTGCCAAAACAAAGAACACAGAATACATGTAGTATTATCAGAAATTATGAATTTCTGATGGACTTTTCTTTATGCAAAACAAAATATTTTTGTTAAAAGAATAGAACCTTCCAAAGAGGAAATTTGCTACCACCATCTAAACATTTGATGCTTTCAGCACCAGGTGGAGAAGGGTGATAAGAACTCAATATTCAAACCATTAGATATACAAAATGGAAACAGCCTGTCTGCATGAACATATTTGCAAAATAGTACCTTTGAAATACAGTAGCTAATCTGAAGCACCAAACAGTGACTTAATAAATATATAACATCACAATGTAATACTATTCTTAAAGAGAACTATACTCCTTATTTCATTTCATGCTTGTTTATTTCACAAGAAGTACTTAAATAATAGTTACAGATTTTCTAAGCCAAATTTTGTGGAGAGGTTCCTAATTGGTTCTCTAATGTGATGAAAAGAAAGATAAATTTATTGAAAGCTTTGAAGTTAGAGCTAGATTTATCCCGTGTAACTTTAACCACCAGAAATGTATGCCTGTGGTCCAAAACAGTCATCTAGGTTTCCTTAATAGTCAATGAAGTGAGAGGGAGGCATCTCATTCCAGCTGTTTTGGACACTTCTGCCAGGACAGGATGACTCATAACCTGGAAGTATCCCTCACTGTCCACTGATTCTAGAAGGCAACTAGATGTTTTGCTCTGTGTACATGCCTAGCTCCTAGATAGTTGAAGTCTGGTGAGATGAAGTTCATCACTTCTCTCCTCAGCCTTTGAGAAGAACCTGAGGTATGGGCATTATGCCATAGCCATTTGTGGGAAGTCGTGCTTTTTCTACCTGAACTTTACAATTTCTGGAAAAGGGACCAGTTCTCAACTAAGTAGCACAGGATTGACATCAAGCCAAGTCCCGCTCACCAAGGTTTACTAACTTGAGCACATCATCACAGAAACCTCAGCAATGCTGCTTTCAGATCAGAACATAGATTTCTCCTATCTATTTAAAAAAGAAGAGGAGACATATCTTCCAGTACTGTTTTGAGCTAGTATCCATAGGCTTCTTCTGAAGTCAGAGAGATTTGCTCCTCCTGACAGTGGCTTAGTGGGACTAAACCAGATCTTTCTGTGGATTGTCCTCTAGAAGAATTTGCCTTGCTGTTAACTGCAGAGCCCACAGTAATATTATCACTAGATTAAATAACTTCTACAGTCTCCCATTATTAGCAAAGAAAGAAAAAATTGTAGATAGCAAAAGAATATAGATAACATCAAATTTCAAAGTTCATGATATGTTTTTTTACATCATTATGATTGGCTTGAATTATTTTTCCCTTCGTCAGGCTGATTTCGGTTTTCTTTGTAACAAACCATATTTTAGTTTCTGGCCTAGCTGTTCATAACTCACCTATCATTTCCCTGTAGCAAACACTGATCTTTCCTGTCCTTACTTTGAAATGCAGCTTTATTTGCTAAAGACTGAAATCCCTTGTCTAACAAAACTCTTTGGGCTTGCTATAGGGTGACCAGATGAAACCCAATAACCTGAGAGAGACAGAGTGATCTACGGCCACCTTTGGGGCTTGAAATTATGACCACCTACAGGTGTAAACTGTTACAGCTTCCTCACATCCCAGGTATTTATTCTCTCACTTAGATTTTTTTTATACTTGAATAATTGTTTTCTTGGCCCCTTTCCTACAGAACATTAATAAGAAGGCTGCATGGATTTCAATCAGGTGAGCCTTTGCAGAGCTCCGTTAGTTAAAAGCCACTGAGTCCTTCCCACAACTTCCTGTAACTGTTGGAAAATAAACAGAGTTGTTTAGTTTTATTTTAGTCACTGTGGGGTATCCCGCCTGGCTTCCAGATGCTGCTCCAGAATGAAGTGGATCACATGTAGGTTAGGTGAATAGCTCTCTAGGCTTAACTGCTTGCATTGGCTACAGATGGAATTTATTGCCTAAACAAAGATGCTTTATCCCACTTGAGGTAGCCTAGCATAGCCAAACCATTTGCACAGACCTACCTCTAATGCATGACTCACAGGATACCCGTTCCCTAGCGGAGCTGCTGTTGTCCAGGAGGATTACCTTAGAGCATCTCAGATAGGAGAAAGTGCAACAGAGTCAAGTCCTTAATCAGCATAATCAGAGGGAAGATAGGAAGAAAGAAAGAGAGAAAGGAAGAAAGGAAGAGAGAGACAGAGAAAGAAAGGAAGAGAAAAAGAGAAAGAAAGAGAGAAAGAAAGAAAGAAAGAAAGAGAAAGAAAGAAAGAAAGAAAGAAAGAAAGAAAGAAAGAAAGAAAGAAAGAAAGAAAGAAAGAGAAAGAAAGAGAGAAAGAAAGAAAGAAAGAAAGAAAGAAAGAAAGAAAGAAAGAAAGAAAGAGAGAAAGAAAGAAAGAGAGAAAGAAAGAAAGAGAGAAAGAAAGAAAGAGAGAAAGAAAGAGAGAAAGAAAGAAAGAAAGAGAGAAAGAAAGAAAGAAAGAAAGAAAGAAAGAAAGAAAGAAAGAAAGAAAGAAAGAAAGAAAGAAAGAAAGAAAGAAAGAAAGAAAGAAAGAAAGAAAGAAAAAGAAAAAGAAAGGAAAGCTCTTTTCAGCTAAAGGAGAACGATTTGGCCAGAAAAATGACTTTTTGACTCCAGTGACTGTCTGATGGTGTAATGCCATGTCAGAAACCCCTGAATATTACAGACATCCACAAGAGTTTGTAAATTTGACACAGTAAGTTAAAGATAAATATGTCTTTCTCAAGCTGGCAGCTGGACACCGGGCAGAATTCCTCACAGTACCTAAAATGATAGTAGATTTGTATGTGTAAGCAACTGAATCTTACCAAAAACCTCCATTCACTATAGTGGGAATTTAGAACAACATATAGATATAGCTCCCATGAAGATCTCTTGATGTGCCTTAATTTGCAATTTGAATCACATGATAAATACTGGAAAATGTACCCCCTCTTTCAGGGGTTTTCTCTGTTAGAAAAAACTTCCATTGAAATTGTGCAGTTTTTTTTTTTTTTTTTTTCTATTTGAACTTGTCTGACTTCAGCTTCTACAAATGGTTTTCATTTTGTCTTTTTCCATCTAGTTTACAGAACACATTGTTAGCCAATACCGTGTGCCTGTAAAGGTGCATAGGCATTATACTCAAGTCAGCTGTCAATCTCCTTTCATAGACTGAGTAGATTAGGCTCTGAGTGAATGAATGATTTTGTATAGTCCCCACTTATTTCTTCATAACTCTTGTAAAATCACCGATACAAGACATGTAGGCAGGAATATAGTACGCTGTTGACACAAAGGGCCTCTCCACTGCCCGATCAACAAAGCAAACTGAGAGCTGAGTAGGAGAAGAAAAGGAAAAAAAAAAAAAAAGATTATGTAGGAGAGAGTCATTTCAGGAACTAGAGAAAAAATAGTCCAGAAGGCTAAGGAAGTTAATCATGGGGAAACTAGACAGGTGACATATAAACAAGAATCCCCAAATAACTACAATAGAGCCAAAACAGGGCAAAATTCTGCCCTGTGCAGTGTTTGGAAGATAAGTGATGTCCTTCAATGGCCTAGGAAACAACTAAGATGCAGTAGTATATGGAGTCTGGTCTGATCATCCTTCAGGATGAGAACTTCTCCTTAGGTGGTTAGGACCAAAGAAAAGTTTGTTTCATTGTATTCCACTAATGCTCCTAGAAAGAATTTGAATCGAAATTAGGGGAGTCTCAAGTGGTCCATACACTTCTTCTGAGAGTTTTGCTAGTTGTTCGCATTCCAGAACTTGTTAAAATCCCTAGATGATGTTTTTAGCACTAGGCTTCCATAGGTTAGTCCTAATTCTGTTAGCTGAGCTGTGGCTGTAATAAAAACACACTCTTTATGCTGAGCATACAGAAACATCCCACTGCAGAATTGAGGATGACTCCTTTTCCTAGAAGGAAATAGTGAAACTGTAGTGGAAACAACTTTCACCTTTCACCATTCACATTCCTCTGGATCTGCTTTAGATGAGTGGGAGAAGAAGAGAATATACCCTGAAGGAGATTAAAAGGAAATCATCTTCCAGGAAGAGACAGTGTAATGGCCAAGACAGACTCAGAAAATAAGAAAAACTGTTTAAGGAAGAAGGCTGGGGCAGGATGGAAAGCAAAGGATGTGAATGAATATCCATGAGTCAGGAGAGACAACCAACAAGTGAAAATACCTACTCAGAGTAGGGAAGGAAGGTTTTGGGACATACAGACAGATTTTTAAAAAGAGCTCAATTATGGGCAAGAAGGGAATGAGGAAGGTAGTGGGAACAGATGTGTCATCCAGGACTATAGTCCACCACCAGCTCTAAGGAGCTCCATGAGGACATTACTTTCTCATTGTTCTCTATTAGGTTGTTTTTAGAGCTTCGATGAGGAGCCATTTGATGTTATTTCCAAGAAAAATAGAGGTATACCCTACCCTTAGAAGCTCTCCTGCCCTGGGGATATATTTCTTCTTGCAGTCCTAGTAAAGCCCTCTGTGGTAACTGACAGAAATGTCTGTTAATAAAAATACCTAAAGCATATGCCACATAGTTAATAGAGACAGGTGAAACCTGATGTTCTTCCTGAAAAAGTGCTAATCTAGGTAATGCTGCCCACCCTTTCCTTTGTTCATTTTATTATCTGCTTTTTCCTCTCTCTAACTTGAGCTGCAACACTTCAGCAGAAGCCTGGGAGAATAATGGGCATCAGAGATGAAGCCATCAAAAATGTGTCTAATTTTGTTTTTTTTAAACTGAGATAGTAATAAGAACATTAAATGCTCCGGTTTCAAACAAATTCTTTTGTGTAGAAACCTACCAGGCCCACAGAAATAATCACCAGTGTTAAAAGAACAGATGGCAGCCATAATATATCCAGCAGTCCAGATGCAATGAATTCTATAACATTCTTATTTCATTTTATAAGGCCACAAAAACCCTCTATAAAATCAACCTTTATTTTTCCATGCTGAAGCCAAATAGTGTGTAAATAGCTTGAGATGTATCAAGAGACACAGAGAATAAGGGGTTTCTTTCTCTTTATAAAAAGGTGCTGGTTTGTCCTATTATTGATGTTTAAATGGACCCCAAACAGAGCTTGAGATAATGTCCTGCCATGATTCTGAGCTGAATTTCAATGGCAGAAGGTTGCTCAATGTGGAAATCATGATATATGTTGTGGTAGATATCCAGGCACTGATTCCAGTGGAAACTCTGGATGAATGGTGGCTTGTTAGTCCTGACTAGGTCGTGCTGCTCAGAAGGACAATGGAGAGGAACCTGGTTGCGGGTCACTGGATCTTCTTCAGATATGAAGACCAGGTGAAAGATCTTTGTAATGGTTCCTGTCATGACTCCGTTACCTTCGTGTGGGCATGCCTGGGTAAGAAGCTTACTTTCCTTTGGCATGGAAAAATCCAAGCTATTAAACATGAATACTCATGACAAATCAAGATAGAAAGCTAAAGTTAAAATAGAAAGTGTATGCTAAAAATCTAGAAAAAGAAATCCAACTTATATCATGAAAACTAAGAGAGGCCATTCTGAGTTTGACCGTATTCTTGTAACCCATTGTCCTTTTCACAGCAGTGACATGCAGTGAATGGTTTGAATGGTTTAGGAAAGAAGGACACATATGGAGTGATACTTCTCCCAGGACACCTCTGCCTTTCACACATGGATGTGCACACACACGTGCACATAGATCTGCGAATTTGTCACTAAAGAAAATTCATGAACCTACAGCTTGTACCTGTATCTCTGCATCTAAAGCTTCTTGATGAATTTTGCTTCCATAAACATATAGCTTTTTGAATTTCAGATACTTTTTGCTTCTGAAGTGCTTTGCAGCAATGTATCCACTTGTTTAAGATTTTCTTCTTGATAGTTTTATTAGGTGTCCCGAAGCACTTCTAACTATGTGAATAATTACTAATTCAACACTGCAGGGTAGTAATTCTGTGTTCTCTACAACATACCAGTCACACATATTTCTTCTCCATGCAGAGACAACTATTCTGTTTATGCTCTTCTGACATGGAAACTATTCTATACTTTTGATTATCTTTGTGACCCCAAGTCATTCTCACATCCATTATACATGTCTGAGAGTATAGACAGTATTGAAGACATAGAGACACTGTCCACACTTACAGGAATGTAACCAGGTTGTTCTGTCTTGTTATCTGTTCCTTAACTACCTATTCCTAACAACCTCATTGCATTTTTGACATTCACTGGCCTCTGAGCAAATTTTGGTTATAGATTTCTCCACAGTGGTTCCAAGATCAACTTCCTGAATGGTAAAAGCTACCTATAGTCCATCAACATGTATGGATATCTAGAATAGGTTCTTTTTTTTTTTTTTTTTTTTGTCTTTTATTTTTTTGCTGTTTGTTTTTGTTATTATTATTTTTCCATTTTCACTTTGTACCAGTTTCAGCTACCTTTCCTTTTTAATTTCTCAGTCTCACAATATCTTCCTGTTACTATCTGCAATCACTTTCAGTGTTTCCTAGCTTGAAGAATTTCTTCTATCACCCAAAAAGTCCATTGCCTTGTTTCTTACCTCCTTCTCCATATTATTTTGCAATATACTGAAGAGTACAGACCCCAGATTAGATCCTTTTGGCACTTCACTGGTAATTCCTATCTTTTGTCTACAAACTATTCCTTGCACTCTGAATATTTCACAGAATCACAGAATCACAGAATCATAAGGTTGGAAAGGACCTTCAAGATCATCTAGTCCAACCGTCATCCTATCACCAATACTACCCACTAAGCTACTAAACCATATCTTGTAGCACCTTGTCCAGGCGCCTCTTAAAAACCGCAAGGGTCGGTGACTCCACCACCTCCCTGGTCAGGTTGTTCCAGTGCTTGACCACTCTCTGAGAGAAAAAGTTTTTCCTGATGTCTAGTCTAAATTTCCCTGTGCGCAACTTG
>VXAL01000824.1:16789-28312 GCA_013399475.1 Chauna torquata | reverse complement strand
ACTTGAGGTGCGGCCTCACCAAAGCTGAGTACAGGGGGATGATCACCTCCCTGCTCCTGCTGGCCACACTGTTTCTAATACAGGCCAGAATGCCATTGGCCTTCTTGGCCACCTGAGCACACTGCCGGCTCATGTTCAGCCTAGAATTATTTGCTATAAACAAACAATCTGAAATTAGCTGATGTTTCAGAGCAAAAATCTGGATTTGACTCCTCTCTTCAGTTGTTTCATGTGATGACTACTGATAAGCCCTGGGTAGTGCCATGGGATAGTTTTAACAGCTTTGCTTAAAGGAGGATGCTGAAGAGCTACTCATTTGGGAAATTTTGTAGCTTCTGTAACCACAGAGTTTAAACAGGGAGCGCACAGTTTTCAACTTAAATGCAAGGTCATGCATGAAATGGGATGGAGATGATGAGGAACAGAGAGGTAAAAGGTGAGATATTAGCAGAGTCTCAGCTTTGCTGTTCCAGCAGCCTGGGGGAATCTTAAGTGGATTGGAAAAGTCAGATGAGGAAAGATTTTGGAGGAAAGAACTATCTGTGTATTATGAATAATTAAATGTTTGAAGTAAGAAAGCTGTAATTCTGAGGCTCCATTACTCAGCTCTGATGTGTCCAGAGCCCTGTCAGTGACCTGTCATTCGTTTTTCATATGATATCTGGGCAGCTGACATGTAGCACAAGCTGTACACATCTCCGGCTTTCACTGCTTCGGCCTTTTCAGCGTGTTATCATGCAATGCATGTGAGCTCAGTAGCTGGTTTCCCGAAACGCATGGCAATGTGCCATGCACCTGAGAGGGGAATGATTCTGAGCATTTAATGAGAGCTTCAGTTACAAGAAGGCAGCTAAGGATATCTCTAGAAATCCCAGTAAGTGCTTTATCAGAGAAGCGAGAGGCAGGCAAAAGGGGAGACAGGATGGGATTGGGAGAGAGAAAGCTGCAAAGGAAAAGAATAATAGGAAAAAATAAATAAATAAAAAGAGGGATTAAAGTAATAAAAATTCATCATCTTTCAGTTTTCACTTAAAATCCAAGGCATTATGATAAAGGATATATCAGGAATCTTGGAGCTAAAAGGAGAGAATAAACAGTATTTTAACCTGCCCTTTTCTTTCAAGCATCATGAGTGGAGAGCATGGAAAGACTGACTGGTTCAACATATTTTTAGTTTCTACTGATTTATTTTTGAAATTGTTGTAGTATTTATGAGCCCTGTTTATCAGTGATCAGGATAACTTTACTGCCAAGACAAAGTTTCCAGTCCCTTTCTGAGTCCTGATAGGCTCCTCATCTCAATGCTCCTCTTTGACGATGAGTTTCCGAAGGCAGTGGTGAAAGGTGAGTAAGGGTTTATTCCCGAACCACTTTTTGTGCAGACCACTCTTGGCTTCAAAAACTACCACCTTCTCTTTGTGTCAGCAGACAAGGAGAAATGAAAGGCCCAAATCTAGTTTGTTTGTACTCTTCATGTGTCTCCTCTCTGCAGTAATCAAACCACCTTGAGAAGAATAAAGACAACTGGGCTTTCTCTTGCCCTACATTCTTAATGAAAAGAAACATCTCTGAAATGTTTGGAGGTCCAGGGTTGTAAAGGGCAGAGCTTTGCCAAGAAGCTTGATCATTTCTAATGGTCATATTTTCATTTCAGATGGAAACCCTCAACATGCAGAACTTGAGGAAAAGAGGAGGGTCAGCTACAGAACAACCTGCCAGAGACTCCACTGTTATCACTTGTAGGTCTTCTGGCTATTTATGAGTTTACTGGAGTATTATTTGTGCGCAAGTCTTGGAACTTTGCTAGTTTATTGCATGATGTATGCTTGGGGAGGCTGGGGATTTGGAGACTTGGGTGCTTGGACAAATAGGGCTTTGGGCACGTGGAATCTGTCCCCAGAGAGTGTTTTGACACCCTGTGTCTGTTTAAGTACCTCAAATCCTATTAATGTTTATTTTTCCTCCTTACTGCAGGGTCTCTACATTTTCCATGTTTTTTGTTTTTTTTTTTTTAATGTCATTCCATGCTGTTCTCTTCATTGGCTGTTACTTTTTTTAAAATCCATCAGTAGAACTGAAACTAAATAATCCCATGAGTTAAGAAACTGCCCTGATGGGGACAGGGCATATATTATGTCAGGGTCTTCAGTTTTGATTCAAGGCAATAATTAATGAAAAATGTTACCAAATGGTGATTTCTTATGAATTAATACACCAGGTATGTTGACCTGAACTCAAGTTCCTTTCCACCAGTGAGATTTGTCTTTGATCCATGAGGAAATGTGTAATGGGAAAGGAAAGAAATGGTAAGAAAATAAAATGAGGAAGGATAAGAACAGACTTTAATAAACAACAAAAAGAACAACATGTGAGTGTCTGTTAGTAGGACACTTGGAGTTGTCCGTGCCTAGTCTGTTCTTCCTGTTATGGAGTAGGAGGATTGTACAGCAATGCAACCAGAAACTACAAGAGATGTTTTCTATATGCTCTTGCTTCTGGAGATAATAGGTTAGACCTTCACTGGGTGGACATGATCCTAAGTGAAGTTGGCAGCATCTGATTTGATGCCAGGGAGTGTCTTTTTTTGTGTTTACCTTCTTGTCCTGAGACACAGTAGGCTTTTTCATGGCTTGTTTTCAACTGGGGAGTCACCCACACTCAAAAGAAGTGTCTTGCCAGGAGGCCTCAGGTGTGCTCCAGTGAAAGCAAGACCATAAAAGTGGTAGTGAGGGATGTGAAGACAGCTCCAAGCCTAAAATTTATATCTCCCAGACTGCCATGGTGCATCTGTTTTCTATTTGGACTTGCACGCGTGTGTTTTTTTAAGTTGACATTTTAGAAAAATTGGAACATTTTGTCATTTCCCTCTGTGCAGATGTACAGACGGGAGAGCTCTGTTCAGCTGGGAACTTGTGCTCAGCTAGAAGGAGAGAATTTTCTCCATATTAAAGGGTCAGATTAAGGTAACCTTAACCTGCACTTGGAGTCCTCACTCTCAGAAACACAGGGTGGGCTGGAATCTCAGCTGTTATTTAAAACAAAGGGAAAAACAAACAAGCAAACAAACAAACAAACAAAACCCACATATTTCTCACCTTTACAGCTTCAATGAATGGCTTGAAAGGCAAATCTGTTGAATGCCAGAATTTGCAGAGAGCCTTAGTGAAGAACAACTGGGGCTTTGAGTACTGTCCCCTGTGAAACTTCTGCTTTTATATAGAATATCCCAGGCTGACTTAATATTATTTTCCTTCTTGTAATACAGACATCATCTCCCTCAGTGTCTGCAGGTGGCCAAGATGCGGTGGGAGGAACTTCAGCAGCCAAAATATGGACTGCCAGCACTTGAGCTGAAGGACAAGGATTATTAACTGATAGCCATAACATGCTGTTATCTTCATTAACTCAAAGGGTTGTCCAGTTTGCCCACTGAGTTCAGCCTTCCTTTCCTGCCTTGACTTGCCAGCACACTGGGAGATGACTTTTCACAGGGAAAACAATACTATGAGAAAAAAGGTCTAAGTGAAGAAAACACCTTTCATGTCAACTTTAAAAAGTGCTGAAAAAGAAGTGAAAGTGGACTTTCAGTAAGATCACTGAGTTGCTCCCTTTCCTGTCAGCGTTTAGCTCCAAGGGGATTTTTTAAAAAATTAACATTATCATCTCTGAAGCAGGTGGTTTTCGACTCATTGTCTCCCACTTTCTGTTCTGGACCTTCAGAAAGTTTGTGCCTAATGGTGCAGCTGGGCTCTTGCCTGCACTCATCACATCAATATTTTCACAACTGCTGGGACTTTCATGCAATATTGTAAAGAAAATTATAATAATACTGTAAGTTTGAATTTTCACTAACTTGGCAGTCAGTTCATGGGATGGCCTTGTGATGGAGATTTCTGAAGCATCCTTAGATTCATAAGCTCATCTCTCCCGAGATTTCTGTATCTATTCTTCTTCCTGTACAAAATAAACTTATCTCTACGCAACTTACAGGGAAGAAGGTGTTTCATATGAGACTGATCATATAAAATACAGAATTTCTTTATGCTTATGTCTCATATTGCACTAATTATTTAGATTAACGTCACCAGTTCTGCAGCTGCTATACCATGCATCACACCTTCTGCATCCCAGCAATGACCACCTTCCATTATTCCTGTACCTTTAAAGGTGGGCTATAAGGCTCCCAGCTGATATTCCACATTAGTTTTTTGTTTGTTTGTTTTGTTTTGTTTTGTTTTGTTTTGTTTTGTTTTGTTTTGTGGCCAGGCCTGACAAGATCTTATATTTCAGTGACAACCTCTCCTTACCAATGGATTCGTAGTGTGCACTGATTACCATGGCATCTCTTTCATGCTAACTATTTCACATTGGATTAAATTGGGAGCTAACCAAAATTTCCACTGACCTGGACACTGTCCTATGGAAGAGAAAAAAAAAAAAATTCTTAGAAGAAGCAATTAGGAATAACAGTTTTGTCCACAAAATTTTCCAGACATTGCTCTCTGGACTGAGGGAAAAGTAACATCCACCTCTCAAGAACCAGAATTTTTTAGCTCGAGGAAAGTATCTTTCTTAATCGGGCAACACTGAAGCAGAATGAATTGCTTGTTGACACATATCAATAGCTTCCACCAAATTATACTTGATTTAAGGCAACTAACGCACTATGCGATGATAGTTGAAGGAAAGCATATCCCAAAAGATATATTGCTTACCACCTGCCTGGATGAGAAGTACAAATATTATTGCATACAATTAGGGGCAGCTTTGCACTTCTAAAATTCTGACATATGAGCTTTGGTTGAGTTGTTATTTTCCATAAAATGTTGCTCTCACTTTGTCACACTGTTAAAAACAAAACTTAAGTCCTTATTCCAGAAGTGATTTGTATGGAAATAAAACAAATAATAAGCTAATAGCAGTAGTAGCAACAGAATAGTGCTAATAGCTTAATAAAAACTCTTGATTTTTTTCTAAATAATATTTTAAAGCAAAAATAACCTGAAAAAGTAAGTATTTCTGTTAACTTTGAATGACACCAAAATTTGAATTAAAACTACAATAAAAATTTGAAATTTAAGTTCACCAATTAGGAAAAGCTAAAAAAAAACCTTAAGTACTGATGATAGAAAATGTTTTCAGTGTGACGATTTACAGTGTCAGTGAGTATCTGCCAAAGAAAATCGATGCTGTTTATATACAAACGTGAAAATAAATGGGTTTGAGGAAAAGTGATTCTTTTCTTGTTAGACGAGCAACAGTTTATCATCTAAAATGTTTCAGATCTTTCCTCCCTAAATCCTGAAGTGCTCTAAGCAAAAAGAAATAGTTGAAATCATATCCATGCTCGCTCTTCATAAAGGTCATAGTCAACATATGTTCACAGCCAGACACCGGATTAAGACTTCCCTCACATAGAACCATGTATAAGCAGGACTGCACTGCATATAAGCAGGATTGCCTTTACTAGAGACAGGTAACAAATGGCAAGTCTCAGTTATTTTAATTGTTAAAAATTTCGTAAACAGTAGAGAAAAAGGGTTTGGTTGATCCAAATGCATTTGATTTTATCAATTTAAAATGTTAAAACAACAAAATCCAGACTGAGCCCAAAAAGGTTTTTATTTGTTGTTGTTGTTGTTGTTGCTGTATTTTGTTGTTTTGTTGTTTTGTTTTGTTTTGGGGGGGTAAAAAATCTTTCTTTTATTTATGACTTTCACAATAAAATAGAAGGAAAAAAAAATCAAAATTAAGCAATATGTTTTAAAGAATGGGAAATTTTCACCCATTAACCATGTCATGGAAACTTTTCAACCACTTCCAAAAATATCCACTTGGTTTGGAGAGGGTTAGAAGTGTCTTGAGGTGGCAGCCAGTCCTTATGATAGAGAAGATATCTACTGAAATTAAAACAGCCTTGAAAGATGTATGTCAAAAATATTCAAAAAACCTTTAGATCATTGGTTCAGCACTTCTTGAGCAAATGATAATTTGGCAGTGGCGCTGGAATTAATGAAATATTTTGGCTTGCCTAAAAAGAATATTTTTCACCCACCCCAACTAAATCAGACACAACAAGGAACAGAGGGAGTGGAAAATCGTTTCAGAGCAATATAATACTGTGAGAAATTAGTGCATGCAGATTAAATGGCTTGTTGAAGGTCAGATGGGAAATGTATGGCCAAAGCCCTTGGGAGCTCTTGGGAGTTTGAGCTGGTGTCTTATCCTCCCTTTCTTCTTTATACATGGACTGAAGATATTACCCAAGGGAAATAAAGGCGAAAAAAAAGGCTTTTATTTTTTGCTTTCTCCTTCTTAGCATAGAGCTGATGTCCTGCTGCTGAGCTGAGGTATGGGAATCTGGACACACAAGTTTTGATCCTGAGCAGAAAACTTGCCATAGTTTGCAGAACAGGTTAACTCTTTGGTCTTTCTATATCCACAGAGTGGTCAGGAAAAGATCTGAGGCATGTGGAAGTACTACCTTATAAGTCTGATGTCTATTCTGAGCAGCCACATAAAGTTCTGACTGCACCTTCATGTTCTCATTTCTTTCCACTCCTAACTGCCTTTCTTGGGCAAAAGACAAGCAGTCACAGGGTTGTCCAGCGCAATGCCAGAAGGTCGCCTTGCAGATAGATGGACCTCTCTCTATAGATACATGTATTTATAGATACACATGTTCTCACATTAAATAAATAAATAAATACATAAAATTAAAAACAAACAAACAAACAAAAATCAAATTAGTCTCAAATTTTCAGACTATTCACCTCTACCCGGTAACTCTCACAGGTCATAATGAAAAACTTGGATCTTGATGACTGCCAGGAAAAAATGTGAGCATTAGAAGCCATGAGAGACACAAATCTTTCCTTCTTGAAAGAAAGGATAAAATTTTCCTCCAGACAATGATTTCAAACTAGCCTGGAAATATGTTTTTCACAGTGTCTCCCAATAAACACCCACAGAGATGTCCTTGAATTCATTTCACTTAAGTGCATGAGCTGCAGCTAATTGTCTCTCTGGGATGGGGAGATGCTGGTGCAATAAATCCATCAGCAGATATTGAGCCCTCCTTAATTCCTCCAACGTGCAGACTTTTCTTGAAATAAGGCCAGATGTTGACAGGAGAATTTCCTTCTGATGGACCCTCCTATCTCAGAGTTTCTTCCCCTGATTTCACAGTTTTTGCCAGGATGAGAAGAAATGGGGGAAAAAGAAGTAAGGAGGGAAAAGAACCTCATAGTTTCTCATATGAAACAGACCCAGAACTCCAGCAACTCTTCAGATGTCTATTTGCAACTGGGAACAGAAAACAACCTAGTTGCCTACAAATCACTAATTTCAACACATACTCAGCAGGGTAAAAAATATTCATTATGCATCCGGATTAAAAAGAAAGAAAAAGACAGGGAGAGAGAGGAGAGGCTTACACAGGAACATATCCAGTTTAACTTCTAACAGCCAAGACAGGAGACCAGTGGCAAATATTGGGAATTCAGTTCTATTTTGGTTGCAAATGTAGTTTATGTTGGCACAGTCTTTTGAACACAGGTGTGAGCAGGCTCTATCCCACCTCCAGATCCTGTGCAGACAGGCTGTGTAGACACTTCAGCTGTGTTGAAGGTTCTATTAAGAATTCTCTCTTATTAGCCTGAGCACAGACCCTGTGGATCAAGCTGAGTTCATCGCCAATTAGTTTGGAACTTGGGCAGAGGAACTGCATGTTTTGACTGGACAGGCGTCCCTTGAGGATTCTGGATGGCTCCTAGCACAGTGTTGATGAGCCATAAAATATGTAAAACGTTGAAGGGAAAAGAAAGTCAGGACTTTTAAGTTCCATGACTGACCTTGCCAGCGATTCATAGTATAACCTTCACCAACTCACCTAAACTTGTGCTTGCATAATTAACTGAGAATGAGTCCTTTCACAAATGTCTTGTGAAGAAGAGTTAGTCTTCAGCGCCCCTCTGACTGTCAGCAAAGTCCTTCCCCATCAAGAGCGATGGCCAATCTTGTTTTTGAAATCACATTGGGACTGAAGATGATTTATAGAACGGACAAACTCATGTTCAGGGAAGTTGAGCAGGCATGGCTGGAGAGAATAATTCCTGCTGTAATCGAGGGATTGGAGAGCTTCTCTTACCAAAGAAAACTTATGGAGCTTGGCATATTCCACTTAGTAAAGTAAAAGCAGCAGCAGAAATGTTGTTGCTAAACTTCAAGGAACAAGAGGAATTACTGAAGTCATACAATAATTCAGGTGTGGAAAAAAGGAGCTGGAAAGGAGGAAGAAACCATTGATAAGAGAAACAGGACAGAAGATCCAGGCGCTTAAGTAACTGGACAACGGAGCGTGCTAAGTTTGTGGGTGGGATCACATATAGAGGGTATCTTGAGGGAAACTTGGTGTTCAGACAGTTACTTTCAGACCCCCACTTTCTCTACAGGCATAATGTAATCCATGGGGAATGATACTCATCTGATGTTAAACTACCCAATAGCTTTGACATCACTGGTGTCACACTAATAGAAGCATTATGCCATCCTGTAGGGTATGGTGTATGGGCAGATGCAGGGAGAGAGACAAAGTCACACAATTAGACCGTAGTTTAACTTATTCTGGTGCCAGTGAAACCAGGAGAATGGCTTCAGCACAACATAGGGATGCCAAAATGGTGAATCAAGCCCCTCAAAACTCAAAAGGACCCTGACAGAGAGTAAGGCACTAAATGAGAATTGACTTTTCCTCAGTGGATTCAAATTGCAAAATGGAAAGCAAGGCTTAGGCTCTGAATTGTCCCAGGGGATAGTTTGAACCAAAATCTCAACTTTGACATTGGATAACGGCAGAGCTGAAACTGAACTTAACCCAGTCTTCTAGCTGAGGGATAAAGTCTGCAGCTCCAGGATCTGAGCTGAAGCTTCTGTACTGGATTATGAGAACTTTGCTCTGAGTTATATTGAGTTTGCAGATCCTGCAAGCTAAGATGCAGTACACATTGAATGGTCCTTTCCCAGTTCCCTCCTCCCCTTTCTTGCTTCTGCCTATGGTCTCTGGCTTATTTAGTCTAGACGATACAATCTCATTATGTCTCCTAATTCCTGATCTCTTGCTAAAATCAAACTGGATAAGATTACATGCCAGATAAGGCAGAAAATTCCACCAGAGCCCAATGACATGATCTTATGAAATGATGACTTGAATTCCTATCTCTACTAATTAGAGTAGCATGCTATGTGGAATCCAGTGAAGTCAAATTCCATTCATGTCTTCCCTCTCTCCTGATATCCCACATGTCTGCCATCAAGGATTTTTAATGAAGGACATGGTTAAGAAAGAAACTAACATATCAAAGGGATCTGTCCTCTTCTGCAAGGCCCTTTTTTCCCTTCCTTCCCCCATATCTCTATGTGGGAGAGAAGGGGCTTGAAACTGTTACAGGTGCTCAGCTTCTGAAGGCTGACAATGCTTCCTTGATTTCATCTGCCAGGAACATACGGTGAAAAACCAAGTTTCTCTCAAAATGAAATTTCTGCTTTGTGCTGAAAAGAAGATGGCTTTGGGGTAGAGTATGGAAGGTGGTGTAAACTGTGGAGGGCAGTGCAGGGATGATATCAACAAACTTTTCAGTACTCTTCCTCCTCCATTGAGCCAAAAAATCATGACATGCAATCTGGACAGGCGAATGTGCTCACTTCCCTGTATGATGTGTTGCAAGAGCTAACTCCATCTGCGATTAAACAGGGATCTGTTCAAGCACTTCTTACACCAACACTAAGGATAAAATAGGGCTGTGTTCAATCCCAGGGGGAAGGGGTGCGCTTATTTTGTGGCTGAAGGTGATAAACAAACTCCTCTTTCCTCTGCTAGCTGTGAATCAGATTTAACTGCACGGAAGTAAACACCTGCTTGAAGGGCAGAGGTTAGGAACCAGCTGTCCTGGCTGCTGCTCAAGCTGGGAGCAAAGCAGGCTGCAAAGACTCACGCATTTGCTTGAAATTGTTTTCTCCCAGAGGGCTGTGAGAGATCAGAGGGGCACTGAGAAGAGAGGAGAGTTTGAAGAGGCTTTAAACACTTACATTCAAGAACTGTCAAGGCTCAGCATCTGCAATGTTAACTAGAAGGATATGCTTTATTTGCCTGTTACTGATGAGTAAGAAGTATTTTGCAGTGCAAAAAGAAAGGGCTCCTTGAGGGAGTTTTGTTTCTGCCTAACACTTATGGGTAAAGACAGGTCTAGCCAGGGTCTTAGGGAGAAGCAGTCCCCTCTGTTTGGAGCCTAAAAGAGGCTTACAAAGGGACCAGTTTTTAATGCAATACTGTGTGCCCATCTTCTGAAAATTATGGGCCTGTGGGTGATATTGGTGACCATGTCTATTCTGATAAAAGAGCCCGAAAAAAAGGCTTAAACACCCACCTGGTGCTGTTTTAGTCCATGACCAACAGCCCTCTCCTTGACAAGGTCCAGACAGAGCTCTGGAGAGCAAGCCCTGGGGACCATAAACAAAATGAACAAGACTACACTCTATAGTCCTCCAGCACTAGCCCAGAAAGCTTTGCATCTTTGAACACCCTCCTTTACCTTCTTGTTTTCACAGGAAAGCAAACAGTATGTTTGTTCATTTTGGTCCTGTTAAAACACTACCGTTGGACTTTAGCAAAGCTGTCATCTATAGACACTATGAACCATTAAAGCACTTGCTGAACAAGAAGGTTGATTTAAGTTCAAAGGCAAAACATAGGAACCAAGGGACACCCACGGCCAAATACCACATGGACATGGACAAGCTGTGGCTGCTGGCATCGTTGCTAACCTGTGCTCCCTGCTCCTTTTAAGTAGTGGAATAGACCTTTCCAACGATGCAGTTGAAAATGGAGCTATGGAAAATCATTAATTTCTGTGGAACACTCAAGGGGTAGGAGGGTAGGTGGGTAGATAAATCAATAGACAGGTAAGCAAACACAGAGTAATGCTATCAGAGTATCAGTTCTCAGATTAATAACTTCCGTGCTCCTATCTACTCTAAATATAGGAAAGTAAAGAGATGCTAGGGTTGCTTGGCTACCTGGAGGTGGGAACAGGATGGATATAGCTCAGATTAACTTCTCATTCCTTGGCTGCTGTGCATAATACAGAAATTCATCGTTAACATCCTGCTCATCCACAGATGCCTTTTCTTCTACACAAAAATAATGACAATCTCTTCCCACTCAGGGATTTAAGGACAGACATTGCAATGTGAACCTCTGCAATGCCCCCAAAACCAAACTGCTCATTTAATCTAGTAGAAGTCCAAGCAATGATAAGCAAGATACCTCACCTGAATAAATAGTCACTGTGATCTTTGCACTATTCTGGGTTGGCCTTCATGCTAATTTGGAATAACCTGCAACAGATTTTGTGTTTGCTACTGAGGAATAACTGTCATGTGTACAAATAGAGAGAAGGAAGGGAGGAAGGGAGGAAGGGAGGAAGGGAGGAAGGGAGGAAGGGAGGAAGGGAGGAAGGGAGGAAG
>VXAL01000824.1:0-16641 GCA_013399475.1 Chauna torquata | reverse complement strand
GAAGGAAGGAAGGAAGGAAGGAAGGAAGGAAGGAAGGAAGGAAGGAAGGAAGGAAGGAAGGAAGGAAGGAAGGAAGGAAGAAGGGAGAGAGATAAATGCAGCAGCAAATAGTGCTTTCTATGAGCAACTAACAGAGATTAGAAGAGGACAGACACAGCACTGACCCCTGGACAAAACCTTCCCATGCCTTTAACTTATAATGCAGTGGGTGCACAGCTGTGTCCTCCAAGAGGCATGACTGAGCAATTTTTCCTGGTGCCAAATTCACACCCATTTTCATGTCTTTGCATCCTTGAAGGTCAAGTTAGTTTTGGCTTCCTTTCCCCACTCATCTCCTGGGCACTGTCAAGGAAAGTGACTCCTTTTCCTCTCCGACTGACGGAATTTGTTCTCACACATTCCTCTCTTTGCGCAGACAGGTACTACTCTGATAAGGGCCTTCCAGCTCCCTTCTAGGAATCAGGGCATCTCCATCCGGCTTTGGGTGGCAGAATATGTTCGTATAACTGGCTATGGTTCCTTAAGTCTGTAAAATTATGTTTGCTAACCCTTGAAGAGGCCGAATTCAGAACTGAAAGAGAAGCCGCAGAATATTTCACAGTCAAACAGGATATGACGACATGCCTCTTCCAATGCTAAATGGTAATGCGCTTGTATCTGCTTGTTGAAAAGGTAGGTTAAAAACTGCAAGGTGCATTTTAAGTGCAGGGATTCCTCTTTGTTCTGGGATTTCATTTCATCCCCTGTGCATGCCATACAAGTCTCTAGCTGAGTTAGTCACCCCAGGCTCCTCTTGAAGTCAGCGGAGGGAAACAGGCACTTCTAAGGCACACGTCTTCTGACCTCATTTAAGCACTTTGTCCAGAGGGCAATGAACGTGCCCTAGACACTACACTGCATTCACTATATCCCCATGAGCTGGAAAGGGGAGCTGGGGTGATTCCAGCGGAGGCTGCTCCACTCCTGATACATGTATTTAGTCAGGTGAACTCCACCCTCTCCTTCAGTAACTTCCGTCTGAGCATGCAACATCTTCAGCACAGGTGCAGCCCCATAGAAACACACCTAGCCTTCCCAGATGACTGCGTGACTGATAGGCTGACGTGGTCAGGGCGTAGGCTAGAACTTGTGTGAACTCAGTCATGTACAAGGTTAGAAGCAGTGCCTCACCTGCAGCAGTGCTCAGGGCTAGAAGGGTGTAAGGAACTGCTGAGCACAGAACAGCCATTCCCTGAACTTCCACTGAGTGACCAACCCTCCATAAATTTGTCCAGTTTTTTTTTCTATTTAATTCAGTTCTCCTGTTAGTTTTCATAACCCTACTTTTTTTCATGTCACAGGAGACAGTGAAAAACTGAAACAAGGGCAACTGCTCAGGCAGGTAAACATCAATCCAGATATTTCTGTTGCAATATTCCTTGGGACTCCACTATGTATGATGCTGCAAAAAGATTTAAGAAGATTGCTTGCGATCTAAATAAATCTTGCTTGCAGCAGCTGTGAGAAAACAGCTGTGAGAAAACAGAGATAACAATGGCACTGTAAAAGACACTAAGTATAGCAATGAGAACTGGGCAAGTAGGAGAAATAAATGCACACAAACTGTAAAGGAGGGTGGTTGAGGTACAAGGGTCTAGGTAGTGCTGATTTAAGGGTTAGAAAGGCTCATACTGTTTCTTCTGTCATATGGCAGATTTCAGAATGGATTCAGGCAGAGCTCTTTCCTCATGATGATCCCCATTTTTCTGACATTGTCACACAAAAAAGTTTCCTTCCTTGGATGGGTGCTGCATGGCACGAAGGAAGGAAGGAAGTCATAAATGAGAAGCAGAACATCGCTGCCTCCTTAAACTTACCCTGAAAAAAAAATTCCCTTCCTAACACTCTCAGGGTCTCTCCTTCTTTACCTGCATTGCATTTCTGCTAACAGTTTTGAACATGACATTCATGAAATCAGGGGAAACATGTTCACTAACACAATACATCTGCTTTGCATGGCTCTAATAGATCACACGCAAAAATCAAGCTGATTATAAATACTTCATTATTGTTGTTGTTTAATCACTCAAATACTGATACTAGTTTCTTCCTGGAATTGTTTAATATCTCTGTATGGAACTTTTCTTAAGCAAGCAAAACTCCAAATAAAGTGTTAATGGCCATAGTAACAACAATGATTATTTTTGGATTCTGCAAGCACGCATAGAGACTGCAAGCGCATTTGGAGCATGAAAAGTGTGTTTATTGCCAGATACAAGCACTTTGTGTAGCATTCTTGAAGGCAGTCAGTTTAGGAAAGAAAAGGGTTATTTTCAGGTTTTGAAGATTTTAGTTTTAAGCAAGTTAAAGGGGCCTGATATTTCAAATAGTGGATACTTAAGGTTTAGTGTACCTGGACTTTTTTGTGTCAGATTGGTTGGAGAAAATGAGTGATTCATATCAGAATTTTAGTTGTAAAATATTGAAACTTTCCACCTCCACAACAAGAAATGAATGTACTTCGAAATCAAATTCATAAGGAGTGCAATGGACTGGAAATTTTGTAGATTTCACAGTAGTGAATTCTGAGAAAGAATGCAGTCAACAAGTACCTAGAGTTTTCTTAATCTTCTGTTCATGTTAGGGCAAGAGACAGAGGGCATAAACTGAAACACAGGAAATGCCATTTAAACTTGAGAAAAAGCTTTTTTATTGTCAGGGTGGTCAACCACTGGAGCAGGTTGCCCAGAGAGGTTGTGGAGTTTCCATCCTTGGAGACATTCAAAACCTGATTGGATAAGACCTTGAGCAACCTGCTCCAGCTGACTCTGATTGAACAGGGAGGTGGATTAAATGATCTCCAGAGGTCCTGTCCAACCTCAGTGCCCCCATGGTAAATGAGCTTAGAACAGCCCCCTTGTTTCATGAACCTCATATTGACCACTTTCATGATTGTGCTTGCAGTTCTTTGTCACGTCTTATGCTACAGGTTGGTGTGATGTCTGTTCTCACATAGGAGGGAAACTGAGGCACTCTGCATCAGAACCGTTATATTCCCCTATGGGGTCAGTGGCAGAGCACTCTCTTGCCACTTTCCCTGATCCTTCTCCCCTTCAGCTGCCCCTAGATGTGGGATAAAGATGAGGAATATCTGAGCAAAGCTGAAAAGACGTGGTCCTGAAAAGGGACGTTTCTTCTCCTTAAGAGCAGCTGTGCTGTGAATGGACCAGATTGTGTTAATTCTGAAATTCTGGGGATTTCAGCAGGAAGGGAAGAGCAGCAGTAGAAGCAAACCAGCAGAGACCTGGCTTGGCTAAGCATGAAGGGAAGGGAAGAAAAGTGGAAGGAGACAGAAATGGCAAGGGATTTGAAAACAGCAAGAGAATAAAATAGAGAGAAGACAACTGTGGAGCTAATGCACCAGATGAGACAATCTGGTGGCTTTGGAGCTGATCTTCACAGCAACTTAGATGTGCCAATGCACCTTGCTTCACTCCTCTCTGAGACTGGGGCGAGGACCAGTTCAGGACCTATTGCCCTTACAAGATCAGGGAGAGGCCTCAACTCTGGCTTTGTGACTAGGGAAGAGACACTGAACTTAAATGTGTTGCTTGTGTCTCCTCTTTTGGGCCTTCAGGGACCTCACCAGCAACAGTACTTCAAATCAGAGGAACGGCCTGGTCCTGGGGCTGTGCAGCCCCAAAAAACTCAGTTGGAGCTTGGACAGGAGCTGGCTGTGCCGCTGAAACTCTCTTTTTTCTAAAAGAAAGAGTGTGGTTGATTTCCCTTCAATTTCTGAGAACACGCTATGTGGTTCACCTGAGGCTCCTGTGGTTTGGGCTGAGGGCCTCAGGGGCTTGGATGGGGTTTGTTCTCTTTCCCCCATCTCTTCCCCTGGCCTCCAATGGAAAGTCATACAAGTTCGAAGGGAATCCATAAAAACACCTCCTCTCTGAAAACAAACCCTGACATCAAAGGGAGGCGCAAAGGGGAGCAAAAATCTCAGAATCAGAGGCACTGACTCATTTCTGCTGCACCCTCCTCACTGCCGGCAGGGCCACAAGCCACCACGGCCTTCCGAGGTGAGCTATGCATCTCCTTCCTGCTCACCCCCAGGCAGCCCTAGGAAAGACCCCATCACAGTGGTATCCTTTTTCCAAACACAGCCTCTGCTCATCTGCTGCAGGAAGAGGAGCAATCAAGGACCAGGTCTCCTCTGTGTTTGTTCTCTTTCTGTTCTGCAGCTCAGGCACACACCAAGTGATGACCAGGAAGGCACTTCAAAGCCAAGGTTTTTTTAATGACCGAAGTGAGGGACAACCTCTGACCTCCCCATAGGGGAAACAATAATTGTTGACAGGACTGGAAAAAATGTTCTCATTGTGAACATAAACAGGCTGGAAGGAGCTCACAGTCACTGCCAGATGTTGCTGAGAAGTGCTTAGGAGCTGAGACAACATATGAAATTTCCATCACATTTTTATTAATCAGAAAAAGGGTCTGGGTGGTGACTTTTTTTCCTGGTCAATACCAAACTGGAAAACAGACGTCAGTAATATTCCTCTTTTTTTCTTTTTTCTTTTCTTTTCTTTTCTTTTCTTTTCTTTTCTTTTCTTTTCTTTTCTTTTCTTTTCTTTTCTTTTCTTTTCTTTTCTTTTCTTTTCTCTTTTTTTTTTTTCTTCCTTCTCCCCTTCTCCAGTTTTAATTGGAATTTAGAGTAAACTGAGGATTGTCTTGGGAGTGCTTTGTTTGAAAGAATCTACCTTGTCCTTGTTCTGGTGTTTTTCTTCCCCTTTCTCCGGTGTCCCTTGTGTTTTAGAGCAGTTATTCACACCTTACCTGGGAAATTAAGAGTTCTCCAATGGAATGGAAGCCCAGCTGAGTTCTCCCTTTGTAATGCCTGCCTTGCACACATGTACACGTCTCACTCCAGGATGCAGTAACAGGGCTCAAGATAGGCAGTGGGAGCTGGAGATGGACATAGTTGTACTGAGTACCAGTCTGCTGGGTATGTCTTGGATTCTGATCTCATGACCCCTGGAAACTTTGAGCCCTTGTGGACTGTGTGAGGTTAGACATTGGGAACAAGTTCTTCACAGAAAAGGTGACTAGGCATTGGAATGGGCTGCTCAGGGAAGTGGTTGAGTCACTGTCCCTGGAGGTGTTTAAGAAAAGACTGGATGAGGCACTTAATGGCCTAGTTGACAGGGTGGTGTTAGGTCATAGGTTGGAGTTGATGATCTCAGAGGTCTTTTCCAACCTAGTTAATTCTGTGTTTCAGTGATTCTGTGTTACACCAAATAAAACTTGGAAACTTCAGGAGAGATTTTATTGGTCCTGCCCTCTAAGAATGCATCCCAACTCCATAGCTTGGAAACTCCTGGACTGGGAGAGCTCTGGAGGCGAAGTGATGCTGTCTAAAGGAATGATACCAAGATTTGCTGGCCTTTGGGCCACAATACTAAGAAAATCATGCACTGTTTTCAACATAATCTTTTGTTTTCTCTGTCTGGCATTGACTCCAAACAGTGAAGAAGAGATTCCTGATTAATTAATTCAGTGTCCTCCAGGGACTGGCACCTTTGATCCCCAGTGCCATTTAAGGCACTTCTGTGGGAGCAAGATGTCCAGCACCCATTCGAGTTGGAGAAGGACACCATCAGGCAGCTGAGTTTGGCTTCCCAAAATCATTTAGGGAACCTTCTTAATGTTCTTCTTATGAAACAAGGCATTTGGCTTGATTCTAGAATAAGAACTGATTTAGGGTATGAGGGCTCAGGACAGAAAACCAGGGAAATATATGGGAAAAAATAAGTGGATATTTCTTCTCATGTGGTAGAAATGGTATGACCTTTGTAGTTGGTCAGGAATTTCCCAAAGATCTGTGTTGATTCCTCCCTGCCTCTGGGAATCTTGGCAGAAATGACCAAAGAATATGAGATATCCATTAGTTTGGGCTAGATACTCTTTCCTCCAATACAGTAAAGCTCCTTCCCGTCATGTCTTCCAACTCAATCTGTTTCAAGAGTTGAACACCAGGTTTCCCTCCACTTCTTTCAGAAGTGACGTCTGAAAGCTTCTCTGCATCCACAGTTCAGATGGGAGAACTTCTCCTACTCTGCTCTGGCCCTCAGCCTTAGGTTTGGAGCTCCACTACTTCCAACCTAAAATCCCCTGTTCTTAACATATGACTAAAAAAAGCAACCCTTACCCCCCAGCTGGATGCTATTCTTACAATATTACATTTTATAATCACATAAAGTGAATTATTTTGTCAAAGTTTGTAGGAACCTGAAAGAAAAAAATTGGCTGGCACCTCATTTTCTACACTATGATATGAGCAATTATTACATGAGTCTATTTAACAACAGACTTTAATCATAAAACAGAAAAAAATATATTTTATATTTTATCTCCTGGATATCATCTTTTGAAGAGACTATTTTTTAGCTACATCATTGTGCAGTATGTAACACCATTTCAGGTAATTCCAAGAAACCTCCAACTGCAGCCAGAGTGGGAACCCAACACAGTGGCTGCATATATGTTACCTGAGAAGAAGAACGTGGTTCTTTCTGCCCAGTCTTCTTCATTCATACTGGAAGTAGATATTGCTGGTGAAATTCAAAGAGTTGTGCCTGATAAATGCAAGAGACTATCACTGAGCTGGAGGTTTCTTGTGAATCCACAGGCTGGGTTTCTGCTCAACAGAATATCCTCAAATATGGCCTCTTTCAAGTTCCTATACACAGCAGCTTGTGGGATTCTCACTGTGCAGACATGACAAGGGCAGACACTGGAAATCAGTGGTGTCTCAGGATTTCAATCCTCTGCAGCTATTCTTCAGCTGGATAGATGGGCGTAGCTTCATGAATAATTGTGAAACTCCATTGGTTGCGCTGTTGATGATGTTGCTTCTCTAATTTGGTTTAGTCGTGCATCTTTGAGTTTGTGTCTGCGAAGGTCAGCAAACTGAATTGGATTTTTCAGTGTAAATCTTATTGCAGTCCAACCAGTGACTCTCAGTCTAAACCGGCAAGTAGTAATCTGAATCTTCCTTCCCTCTACATATCTGTCCACTTATCACGTCCTTATATTCTTACCACCCCAGGCCTCTTCTTAGCAAAATCCACAAGATTTGGTAAATCAATGGATGCTTTAGATAAATAAGCAATAAGAAGAGAGAGACACCTCCTGTTTTTATTTCTGGCAAATCTAGTGCACATCTGTGGAGCAGGGGACAACAAAACATGATTTTATGGCTCTCTTACTGATGGACTTTGTGAAGAGGCTAGAGAAATGCTGCTCCAGAGCCTGAAGTTTGTTGCTGACTGTCACTGGGTAATGTTCCTGCTGGTGTAGCATCCAAAGAAGTTAGGAAGGATGAACCAGGTCAAGTTAATTTCATCTGCAATAGAAATTAAGCTTTTTTGTGTGACTAAATGCAGCAGTCTGAGGCCTTGATTCAGCAAAACACTAACAAGTTTTCTTACCTGCCTACAGGAGAATTGTGTCTGGGAGGTTTCTGTACTCTGCTTGCAACTCCATGGGTTTTCTGCTCTGGACCCCTGCAATCATACACGACAGCAGCACATTTTAATCCAGGAGGAGCTACAGATTACCCGGTGTTGCCTGACCCAAACACCACAGTTTCTTGCACCCTTCCAAAAACATTTGGCTTAGGATAAAAGACAAACAAACAAACTGCAGTTGCCCAGAAAAAAAAGCCAAGAGGATGATATGACTTAGGTTAAACTGGAGAACCTTCTTGAATCAATCAGATCAATCACAGAACTGAAATTGTGTGGATTTAAGGGTTTTCACTAATGTCTCCTCACTTTAGACTTGGAAAAGAGGAAATTAAGTTACTGAACAACACTGTACAGGTTCTTATAGTCAATGAAGATCTCAGATTGACATTGCAATCTGTAGTTCTTTCTCTCTGCTTTTTTACTGTTCCTAGGGAGAGGTCAGTCAACTGCCTTAATTAAGAGTCTGAAGTTAAGTGAGGAAAATCTGACCTTCAGTCTTCTGTCCTACCAGTTGCTCTAGATGAAATTATTCAGGGTTTTGTATACACCACCCTGCTGAGATGACACAGCAGGAGACTTGCATGGTGATGGTTGGATTACGATGACATCAGATGTACGTTTTGGGATGTGGGTTGGACAAGGCAATGGCACCTCTCCTTGAATCTGAAACCCCGCTGGATAGGAAATGCCCTAATGTCTCCATCGCTATCTGCTCTGCAGCTCCAAACTTCCTCCTCCCAGCTGGCTGGAACAATCTAGCTCTGACTCAGAGGGAAATTTGCCATTTCTTGCGTCACCAGAACAACTTTCTCCAGCAGATAGGAGTTCCTTGGAGGTCTCCAATGAAACTCCTTGCTCAGACTGACCTTGCTCAGCTTAGGCCAGACAAAAAAGGGATTGCGGCAAGACATCCTGCAGTCAGCCAGGAAAGAGTTGGCCTGGGAGAGAGGGAAATCAGAGGGCAGCCCACATATATCAGCCAGTTTCCTGCCAGTTCCCATACCTCCTATTCCCCTGGTTGGAAAGCAACTCACAGGCGTTTCCCCCTTGCCCGGGGGTGCTACTGTGTCTGTTCCATTAAGCAAACTTCACACCCCCATAACCTGGGATGTTTGTTTTATCACTCAATTCCCTGACTTACGTAGATCTGGAGACTCAGCAGGGTCCACAGACTGCTTTGGAGATTCCCTCTCTCCCTTTCAGCTCATAACAACGTTTTGCCATTTTGGAATTTTACGCAAAACACTTGAATGTCAGCAGGTCCCAGTGGAACTTTTCGCTGGAGGTTTTCAAAAGCTTCTTCAAACACGAATGAGTTCAGCCTAATAATAATGCCAATAACACACCTAACAGTAAAAAGAAAAATATATATTGTATTATTGCTTCAGAGCCCCAGTCGTGAACTTCTCAGGGTGCTGTACAGACAAAATAAGAAACTAGCACCGTCCAAAAAAGTCTTAAGGCCCACGGCTGAAGTCCAGAATTGTGTTTAAGGCAACATTATTCAACTTCTCAGTTTCCAAAATGAGAATAATAAGTACTTAAAAAATTAAAATCCCAAAGCTTCTAGATCAGCTGAAAAGTTTACTAATTACTGCAGTCTGTTGACTGTCCCTTTTTTGAGTTTTCTAAATTAATATTTGGAACTGGGGACTTTCAGTACTGGCCTACATTTGGTCTGGATTTAACTCCTTTGGGGACTGAAGGTCAGGCATGCTCTGCTCAGGGCAGCATATCATTGGTTGTTCCAATTTTTCTAATTTCAACATTTTTCCCTACTGATTTTGGCAAAGTCAGACTACGCAAATCTTTCAAATGAACCATCTAGCCATCCAGGCATGGTCAGATCTTTCATTCAT
This sequence comes from Chauna torquata, assembly GCA_013399475.1. Classification (NCBI taxonomy): domain Eukaryota; kingdom Metazoa; phylum Chordata; class Aves; order Anseriformes; family Anhimidae; genus Chauna; species Chauna torquata. The sequence goes on along the minus strand of VXAL01000824.1, from coordinate 7,271 downwards.
TGATAAGAGGTTTTATAACACTGCTAGCAGGTATGATAACTTCCATTGCAGAAGTGGTTGCATTTCAGGCAGAGATGAAGTGATCCCGTCTGTACTACCACACTAAGCTTAAAAAAGCAACTTGCCATCTCCTAGGGGCAAAGGTGCCCAATGAATTTAATTTACTCAGGTTCAAGTCACAGAGGGCTGCTGAAATTTCTCTCTGGCATGCATCACAGATGAAGTATGTGTTCCTCAGGGAATTTTAATTCTTACAGCATTGTAATGTTCAATCTAAGGGGACATGTTTTGGCCATACTATACGTTCAGCTTCTACTTCAGCATCATAAAACTAGAGCTAGAGCAACCAAGCCCTTGTAAAGGCTAGTTTGCAACCCACCACCACACCAAGTCAAAATATTTGTTTAAAGGATGCTAGAATAGGATTCCAGCAAGAACAAATTCTGGCTGTTTTGGTCTCTTTATGAAAGTGATTTTATGCAAGTGTGGTAGGAAGCACAGTAGTAAATTCATGTCTGTAGAGAACTAGGGAGATAGAGAATATTATTATTTTCAGTGATTTTATTATTTTAAGTGACATTCTTAGCATTTTAGAGAGACAGAGCCCTCCCCTGTATACAGTCAGCATACATGAAGTGATACAAAGAAAGTCTACGTGGTACTTTGCACATATACAATGGTATCTGGAGAAACAATCATGTTTTTAAACCATGTTAGTAGAACATCTGGAGCAATAGGGCTCTAGACTGGCAGGAAGCTCAGAAGCTCTACAGATGTATGAACAGAAAGAATAACAATAGCTGGTCACATAACAGAAATGTTGCTTTAAGAAGGAAATGAAAAATGAAACCTCAAAATTCATATTTTTCATGAACTAATAGATACTTTTATAAATATTTTGTGAAATTTGCTACATTGTTATTATTATTATTATTATTTCTACAAAAATAACAGGATTACTTGTAATAATTTGTCCTAAGATTGAGGTGAAAATAGCAAGAACAATTTTTCCAATTAAAAAATGTGACACATTTCCCTTTTTTTTTTTTTTTTTAATTTGTGGGAGAGAAGAAAACAGTCAGTTTTTATACTATGAAATAATTAATTGGTTTTAAGTGTGAGGCAAGGCAAGGCAAGGCAAGGCAAGGCAAGGCAAGGCAAGGCAAGGCAAGGCAAGGCAAGGCAAGGCAAGGAAAGGAAAGGAAAGGAAAGGAAAGGAAAGGAAAGGAAAGGAAAGGAAAGGAAAGGAAAGGAAAGGAAAGGAAAGGAAAGGAAAGGAAAGAGTCTAAAAAGAGAGAAAAACATCTAAAGCCTATTATGCATTCCTAAGCCATCCAATAACAGTCCAGCAGCAAGTATGATTGCTTAAAGCATTTTAGTTAGCAGAAAACAAAAACCCTGTTTCACACAACTGTTCTTTCAGTTCAGGTAAACTGCATAGCCACTATGCAAATACCAAACATGCTACCCAGCACCTGAGCATGTAAACTTCACTGTAAAGGGAAGGGGATTTTTGCACAGAATTGATTACAGGAGGAAATTCAGAACCTGTAGTTTTTCTCATGGTTTCACTCACATTGTTTTTCTCACACTTGCAGAAACCCTGTGCCATCCTATTCCACACCAACTTCCCTCTGACTTTTGTGGGTCCTCAGTCACCTTAGCAGTGGTTCTCTCTGGTACAAATCTGTTACATTTATCTTGGACCTTCTAGCTAACAAACTGCTGCTTACAGCATGGCCTCCAGATACCAGCAATGCTTTCAGTCTCTTCTGCTCTCTTTGGACACATCACATTGGATTTTAGCTACTGGGGGCCCTGGCTGTTGGTAGCACTCCTTGCATTTAGGGTGTGGTGAAGTGTGAGATATGTTCTTTGGGCTCTGGTGGGACAGGCATCAAGAACTGGACTTGAAGGTCTGCATGCCACCCTATGCACCCAATGCCATGAATCCTACAGCTCCTTATGGAACATTTGCTAGGAATGCAGTCCACTTCACATTCTCAGAAAATGCTGATCTCAATACACTGTTGTACTTTTATTTTGCGGTAACTTCTCTTTCCAAATCCATCAACATCTGACAGGATGTGATGACCTCAGCACCAGAGCAAACGACCTATCATTTCCACAAGCACACAAGACCTCTTCGATAGCAGCAACCCAATGGGTCTCAAAACTGCTTCTGTTCCGAGCAGGGAACAGAAAACTGAAATACCAGTGTCTGGTGGAATTGCTCATTCAGTGCTGCTGGAGCGGCAGATATCCTTCTGGTAGGCTAGAGCTCCTTCTGCTGGGCAAACAGCATCATGCCTGGGTTCTGGCCTCCAGCTCTGAAATTTGAGATTGTGCTTTCTGGTTTCTCACAAACTACCAGACAGAAAGCCTGGCCGGGGGGGTTTCCTCTCTCTCCTCCTTCTCCTATATAAAAATAATCAAAATGTCACAGTTACATTGCAAATAATATTTATTACTTATAATTATGGCATTTATTCATAACCTTTCATCTCCAGAATATTTAGAAGAAAATGAGAATGTTCCTTTTAACCACTTCAAAAGTATAGCCAAGTCTGGGGAGCAATAGGGCAGCTGTTTAACAGCTGTACTTGACAAAAAGGGGTAGGAGATGCAGAACATCATGGCTGACTCACATTGGGAGGAAGCTCCTCTTTTAGGTGCTGAAAGCTCAGTTCGTCTCTAATTCATTCCAGAAGTCTTAATGGAATCCCTTTATTAAAGGTTTTACATAATAATGATTGCATTGGTGTTACTATTTATTATTGCCATTATTACCAAGGTGTCCTAGTGTGCTAAGACACATGAACACATCATCCCCAGAACCAACCACCTAAAAGGCAAGGAGAGAAATAAAAGTAAACCCTGCGGGGCTAGCGCCCAGCTCCTCTCAGCCCTCCTGACTCACACTGTTGATACGTTACACTGCCCGTAAGTTATGTGCTACTGACAGATTCATTGCCAGCCGAGATTAACACTACCTAAAAGCTCAGCCTGCCTCTAAGGGCAGGACGGTACAAAGTTTCTTTCCCACTCTCCTAGAGCAACTGCAAGGTCTCTGTCTGAGCTTCAGACCAGACATAATAGGCAAGATGTGTTTGGTATGGTCAGATCCCCATCTGACACAAACTGGTGGTGGGCTATTGATTTCAGCTGTAGTGCATTGTTACACAGTCCAGCAGAAGTGCTAAGAAAGTGGTTTTTTTTCTCCTGATACATCTCCCTTCTTACTTATTTTGCTCTCTGAATAGCTGTTGGTGGCATCTGAAGGTCAGGAGTTGTGTTCCCAGTGGTGCATGCTGCATTCAGCTGGTGGGTGTGGACACACGGTCAGCATAGGTCTGCTACAGCTCTCTGCCTGATTTATGAAGAACAAAGGTATTGCAGCTGCCAAAGCTAATCTTGAAAGTGAAGCCAGTGAAATGCTTGCTGAAAGGCCAGGGAAGCCTCTGCTTTCCGGTCAAGTGTGTGCAGTCTGTCAGCACAGGCTCAATTGTCTTTTTTTTTTGACTTTTCCAAAGTACTTACTCTTGAGAGGATGCTCATCCTCTTCTTGGAAGAGGGAAGGAAATGCCAGAAGGGACAGAATGAGGAAAAAGAGCACAAGGAAAATGGAAGGAATGGGACAACGGTAAATGGTTACTGATGGATCTGTAGCCTCTTAACACGACTTCTCCAGGAGATCCAGGTGCCATGCCTGACAGTGCCACTGTGAGATTTTGGGCAGGCCATTTTACTTCATATGTGGAAGGAGTGCTCAGCACTAGGTGCTGTACCCATGAAGGAAGAGAATATGATTTCCGTCCCAGGAAGGCACAACCAGTATGCATCTGAATAATCTTCCTGTGATGGTTTATGATGTCTGCACAGTCCTCCCCATCCCTGCAGCAGAGTGGCAGAAAGAACTTGTTGTCCAGTCCTTGATTTAGTGCATTGACTTACTGGGTTTAGACCAGCAAAGGGAATTATGACCGATGTGTTTTGACCTCCTTCTATAAGTCCAGAAACCTCTGCTAGACAGGGTTGGTAGGATTTTTCAGAGGGCTGCTCTCAGTGTGGAGTTTCCTCAATATTTGATTGTCCTTCTCTTGAAAAGAACTTGAGACATGACAGCAAGTCTCCATTATGAGGATTTACGTGCTATAACCCCACAGCTGTGGAAGAACACACAATTCTGTTCCTAACACACCTAGGTGAGGGCTGCACCGAACTACCAGCCGAACGTCCTGGGTTGGAAACAAGGTCCTGAGTTGCCAGAGGAAAAGATGGAGAAACAGAGACAGACAGAAGAACTCCAGGTTCTTTAAGAAAATTGTTTCAGTTCATTGATAAAATCATCTACCTGAACTTATCCTACCATTGGAGCTACCAACTGCTAGAAAGTTCCTGTTTGAAACAGCTTATAAAAGAACCTGTCTGCTGCTGGATACCATGTGTTGCAGGTGAGCTAGACTAAATTAACTGACAGGCTAAAGATCCTGCACCAAAGCCCAGAGCCTGTTGGGGGTTCAGGACATAAAAACAGCCAAATGGGTCAGACCAAACATCCACCTAACGCAATATCCTATTTCATAAAGTTGTACATACCAAATGAACTCAAGAATGCAGTGAGCATATGGTAATGCTTCCATCAAATACTCTCACAGTCTGTAACAATTTCTGCCTTTGGGATTTCCTAAGCTGGACATGATTTCAGTGCATTTTGTACCTTTTAAAGGTTTTCTTTTTCACTGGTTTGTTTAGCTTCCCCATGAACTTGAGAAAACTTTCTACGTATAAAACATCCAGAGATGGGGAGTTCCACAGCTTCACTACCCAAATAGTGAACCCATGCCCATGGCCTTGTATTACAAACTACATTCTTCTTTTGTTTGTTTTAAACTTGCCACCTGCCTGCCATTATCATTTCATGCCCCATAGTTCTTCTATGGGGACAAGTGAAAATTAAGCATCTGAAACTAAGGAGTTCTCCAGGTTTGTTAGTTTGTTTGTTTGTTTGTTATGGTTGAGGAATTTATGGGGTTATGGTTTTTGTTTTGCTAATTATTTTTGTGGGGAAAAAAAAAAGTCATTTAGAAAGAATTGGTTCATTCATCCAAACAGGAACAATTTTCCTTTAAATATCTGCATTTTGCAATGAAGTGAGTGTTTCCTTTCACTTCAAGTATAATTGAAAAGGTTAAAAAATTGTTGCCCTGTCCAGTTTTCATCTACCTCCTCAAAACCCTGGAAGTCAGGTACTTTCTGATATAACTTTGGGCATTCTGTTGCATATTGAATTTAGAAGGGTTGTAACCTTCTAGAAAGAAAGGGAGACTGGGATCTGAGAGGAGCTAAGTCACCCTCTGCACATGCCTTTCTGCACCCTGTGACTAATTAGGGATACATAGCTCCTGCCTTGCTGGCTGCTGCTCATCCTGTCTTTGTGCATTTATCAATTCCTGCCTACAAGAAAATCCTTCTATTTGCCTCTCTTAAATTACAGCCTGCTGTAATTTATTTATTTATTTATTTATTAACAGGGCATTCTACAATGTATCAAGGTCATTTGAATTTTAATCCTGGTTTGGAACATACCTAACAGTCCAGAACAGCTTCGTGTCCTCCACAAATATAATAGGATCCTTCCCTCTTCCACCAACCTTGTCCTGAATGGAAGTGCAAATACCACCAGAGACAGCACACATGCCAGCATATCCCAGCTTGACGCATCCTTCCATTTTGAAAGCTAACCTTTCATAGCTACCTTTTAGTAGGGTTTTCTCTCTGGTCCTGCTTCCTAGTATTGTCTGAGTCTTATTTCCCTTTCTTGCTTGAAAGATGTGAAAAAGCCTACAGCCTTCTTACATGTAATATCCTCTGTTTCTCTGCCATGTTCAAGGCTTCTTACTCTGTACTTACACTGAACTAAGAGCTCTGAGAGTTTCCATCTGCCACAGATCCTGGTAAATGCTTGTGACCATTTTGTGGCCTAGAAAACACCTGGTATGGAACAAGTTGTTTCCCAAAACAGGGTGACCACACACAAACTGTCTCCCACGAATAGTCCCTGAGCCACAATAATTTCCCACAGTCTACCTAGGACATGCTTTTGTACTAAGTGACATTCCAAGTCGTGGTTAACTTTACGTGTTTAGATGTATTCTTCAGATACACCACAATGAGTTCTATCATTCCCAGATGCTTAAAAAAAAAAAAAACAAAAAAAAAAAAAACAACTCACAGTCCCATTAGCCTAATAGCTTGTTAGCATGTTCTTTCCTGACTTCATGCTGAGTTTGTATCCCTTTACTATTAGTATCAGCTGTCCTAGCCTCACGTGACAGGTCTTAACAGGCTATTGTTATGCCTCATTTCTCAGTAACACTGTTCCAAACTACCTTTCACTACACTCGTGTGCTGTACTACAGCAGGACACTCACCAGGCATGACCCTATCTTTCCCCAAGATATGGAAAAACATGTTTCAAGGTGTATTTTGGTTGATGTGATGAGGAAGGGCCCACACTGGGTCACCCGATGAGGCAGCAATACAGTTAGGGGTCTTGAGAGTGCAATGTCATGGGGATCCCCTGAGTAAGAGGTCTTCAAGGAGCTCTTCCCACTTCTTATTATATCATAGTGCCTTCGCCCTTTCCCTGATTCCCAGGTAGGTGTCTTGGACATGGCCACTCTGTGTGTCAAGCTTAGGGCTGAACCAGTTCATTGGGGTTTGCACCAGAAGGGCAGCTGTCTTCTAATTGCAGGAGATACAAGTTATGATGAGTCTGTACTGACACTTTGTGGTTGAGCTCTACTAACCCTGTGGTTTGGGTCTACTACAGGCCACCTGATCAAGGGAAGCCTGTTGCAGAGGCCTTCCTCTTTCAGCTACAAGAAGCATCACGCTCACAGTCTCTCATTCTAATGGGGGATTTCAACCACCCGGATGTCTGCTGAGAAAGCAGCACAGCAGGCTGTAAGCAATCCAGGAGGCTCCTGGAGTGCACTGGACCTGGTGATCACCAATACGGATGAACTCATTAAAGAGGTTACAATTGGAGGCAGTCTGGGCTGCAGCGATCATGCCCTGGTTGAGCTTGTGATCTTGAGGAGTATGGGCCTGGCAAAGACCAAAGTCAGGACCCTGAACTTTAAAAGAGCATAATTCCAGCTGTTTAAAGAATTAGTGGATGAGATCCTCTGGGAAACTGTCTTTATGGACAGAGGAACAGATCAGACCTGGCAACTCTTTAACGACACTTTTCTTAGAGAGCAAGA